>JAILXH010081546.1:45319-58348 GCA_023558415.1 Piaractus mesopotamicus | reverse complement strand
GTGAAATCAACTGTTTGAAAGTTAGGCCACTTAATGTGTTATCATCATTTCGATTTGATTTGATAAAGTGAATTGCAGGACACTTTCCATAGTGCAGCTCAAGTACTAAAGTTGCATGAAAGTTTCACTATGTAAAGCCAGCCTTAAAAATCTTCACAAAATCTTACGACACCTCTGATTTTTAAATGATTATTTCAGGCTTTATAGGAATATTTGCAGCAGATCATAGACACCATATTTTATCATAGATTTTCCCTCCTTTTCCCTCAGTAATACTACTGCTTTCTTTTAAAAGAAAAATCTTACATGGTGCAGCTTTAAGTTATAAGAGGGAGGAAGGGGAAGTCAAGAGGTTCTGGCCATTTAAGGAGTTAAAGATGATGCATTTATACCCTTAAGACTGTGGTTTCTTGGAAACACGTGGCATTGTTTGAGATGTTGACTTTTTATTTTTTGTTATGGCTTTGAGCATAAGGGTAATATTCAGAACTCAGCTGTGCTTTGCTTCCTCCCCCTGAGCTAGGATAGAATTCAAAGTGGAAGGTTTTCTGGTGCTTACCATCTGTAATCTCTCTGAGTCTGCAGAGGGAATCATCTCATGCTGAGAGTATAGGAGAAGGTGAGAATTTCCTCATATGCTCAGAGAGTAAAGGGAAATAGATGTCTTTCCGTTTTTTCTTTTGCTCCACGCCCCCACTCCTCACCCTCATGCTTCCTCACGTTCTTTTTTTCTGGTCCCTCTCTGTCTTCCAAGTCTATGGTTTTGAGGTTTTCTCCCAAAATCCACACTGAGACACTGATTATCTGTGTGCAGGAGAATGAAATAAGTCTGTAATTCCAGTGAGGGCAGGCTTCTAACAGACCTAATTTGACAGAACAAGAATAACTAAAAAAAAAAAGTATTTATGTAATCATCTGCAGGATTTAACTGTGGAAGGAAAGTACCTAGAATACAGTGGGTTTAGGCCTCCTGCCTCCTGGTGCAGCTGCAAGATTATTACTGTGGCCAGGAGTGGAGCTGACAGATAAATTGTGCATTAAGACGTTTTGCTGCATTGAAATATGTCATTTTTATTCCACACACTGAGGAAAGGCCATTAAAATGGTAAGCAATTTATTTGTCTCTATATTTTTTTCTCCCCACTCTGAAATAAAAAGCTGTATCGCATTAAGCATTTTTTTCCCCGCAAGACCATTTTCTCCTTGAGCTCCCAGGAAAGGGAAGTGCCTGATTAGGCAGAGAGTGAGCGTTATTTGCTTATGCACTGAGGCTGAAAGCGCGAGGGCTGTAGTATTTAAGACCGTTCACTCTCGTGCCTTCATTTCTGTGAGTAATTACCTTCATCATGGCCGCCATGATCCACACTTCCGGCCTCCTGGATCTGGTGCTGAGGGCTCTTGGGCAGCGGCCTCTGGAAGCATTGTAATGTGCGATTTATGCTTAGCTAGCCATGGTGCTACCACTACTGAATGAGTTGTCACAAGTGGCCATTAAGTCAGGGACAAACATTGAGATCAGTTAAATGACCTCTCTGTGGCCCTGCTCCTTCCTAACACCCTGCTACCAGCTGCAATGGACTACATGTTTAAACTCACAGAGAAAGCAGCATGGACTGGACTATTTTTATCCATATTACCCATGTTAGCTGCTGATTTTATGGCCATATCTAGCTCACTAGCTTGTTAGCTACAATGTGGCGAGACCCTATTTCAACATCCTTTTCCTTCAACCTATAGCCTGTTCCATAAAATGTAGCCTGTTCCATAAACTGTTTTCTCAGTCTGTATAAATAACACTGTGAAAGTTGCCCAAAATTAATTGCAAGAGTGGAAAATGCTTGAGTAATTATATTCCATTACACGTATCATTTTGGAAGATTTGTACTTCACTTAACGGGCCAACATCTTACATTTTTACTTATTGTATTTAATTCCCTGAGGTCCATCTATGAGGTTTGTATGTTTTATTATACCAAAAACAAATCCTCTTTTACATGACCATTTTCCAACCTCTCTTTATATATATAGAATTTTGTTACTGTACCCTTAAGACGGATATATGTAAATTATCTCTGTTCTAATTGGCTGCCCGGTATTGTACATCATTCAAAACGCAGTCTAGGCTGAAACAGTATTTATAACTTTAGCGTGAGTGGGCAGAGCTGAACTGCTGTAGGCTGCATAGGCGGATGTAAAGGCATAGGTTTTTCATGACTGCCCAAATACAGTGAATTCAAAACTGGCTCTTTTGCAGCTTAGTTTCCATATCAGGACTGTATGGACTGGGGAGTGAATTATACATTTGGAATCTTAAACAATGTTTCTTTATTCCACAAAAAAGCAAGGGAAGTTTGGTTTTCTATAGACATTTTAGTATTGTTGAACTTAAATACTTTTACTTAGTTACATTTCCAAGAAAAAAACATACTTTCATGTACATATACATACTTCTTTTAAAATGTTGCGTTTCCATGGCTCAGGAGAGCTAATGGTGATTTTCCTAGGATTCTTTAGGAAAAATAGCTTTAGAAAAAATAAGATATTCTGGCACAAAAAAAATTTAATAGTTATTCACAGCAACAACACTGAGAAGACTCTTAGTATTGGAAGAGAAGCAGTAATGTTCATTTTGAGATTCCTGTCTTAGTTCAGTTGCAGATAAACTTGAATGTTACTATCTTGGCAAATCTGAGCACAGTGTGTACTAACAACTCAAGAGGAGACACATGTGAGATTTCTATGCTCTTTTTCTCAGGAGAAACTTCTGAACATCAGCATATTTTTAGTTCTATATTTCTACATGTAATTGGGTATGCTATGATTATGTCAGCTATAGAAACTACGTGCTTGTGTACTTTATAAAGTTTAAATAAACGCTGACTGTACTTGATTTGAATGTGTACATCAGTCCCACATGTTTAAAATATATTACATTGACAAAATTCTTGGCAAAAATGAGTAAACTGAAGGAAAAATTGCATTGATGCAACATATTGGATTCATGTGGAAGCGATGTACACATTTGAATCAAGTAAAGTCAGTGCTTTTTTTCAGTGTACCCATACTTTTACACATGCCCACACATCCACACATGCACTGTCATTACCTAACCCGCTTATCCCCCTGGGCCGTGGGGGTTGCTGGAGAGCTCACTGAGCAGAAGGCAGAAAGCACCCTGGACAGGTGGCACTGTCGCCTCACAGGGAGAAGGGCCTGGGTTCGATTCTCCTGCCGGGTGTGCAGGGTCCTTTCTTTGAGATTGCATGTTCTCCCCATGTCTGTGTGGGTTTCCTCCCAGAATGGGTTGCAAACACAAACTAGCTTTAACTTTGAGCTTAGTAGTTACTAAATATTTACAGATCCACCTAAGCAGATGTATGTTTTGGGGAACTCATCAGAAACTATGTAGAAAGCACAAAAAAAGACCAAAAAAATGAAATTTTTTGGTTAACTAAGCTTAAAATTCTAAATGCTATACAATGTGATTTTACTTGCAGCTCTAATCTTCGGTCTGCTTTTAACTCCAAACATGAAGCTAAACACACACAGGTCCAGCTCAATAAGAGCAGCTGCCCAAACCGCTAAACTGAGGCTGCTGTTGTGTCGGTTATCCAGAAACTGTCGTTTTAAAAAGCTGCATATTTTTTTTTTTTCAGGGAAGTATCAAAGAATAAACAGACAGTGGCTGTAGATAATAAGTTTTGTTCAGTACACATCATTCTCTTCCATGCTGGATATTTTTTCCATTCAAAAAGTCAGAACCATCTGCTGTTGCATTTCCATGGCAGCGAGTTTACTAATTGGTTCTGAAAATGTTCTTGTCATGTTAAAGCGATGTACACATTAGTTAGTTGTTACTAGTTAAGACACGACTTACGGATTTGTAGTGCAACCAAATTTAGTAAAAGGATAATTGGAAACTAACTAGTGTTAACTAAGGACTTAGTAAAGGATTTATGCCCAAACTTAAGTATATACCTACGCAAACCTGATTCAACCCAGTCCAGGAGGATAAGCAGCTCAGAAAATGTGTATGTGCGTTTGTGTGTGTGTGTGTGTGTGTGTGTGTTGAAAATGGCAGCTTCCAATTGCACTTTTTCAAAATTTCATGACAAATGGACCAAAAGAGATGGTCCACAACGATGGAAATAAATAAATTTGTTGCATTAACTTACACTGAAAGTACAAAAAAAAAGTAAAGTTTCCTTTTTGGAGATGTGAGGTTTTGTTCCAAAAGTTCAAACTATGAATTTCAATAATATTCATTTTCTAAGTGCTCTTACATTACTTTGTTGCTTTGTAATGTCTGTTGTGTTTAGGATATTTTAATGTCAGTTTTAGCTTTGAAAGTTTTATTGTAAAAGACTAATGAAATGTTGGATATATGATTTTCTGTCCACTTCTCATTGTTAGGCATGTTCTTCAGTCTCACTGCATTTCTATAAGCACATCAAAACACATTAATTATTAGAAAACTGTTTATATTGTCTGCATTATCTGGATTCTATTTGACAACATTTTCTTCTAGCCCCTGCTGAGTAAGCCTCTAGCATGCCGACCTTCTGATACCATTCTCTTTCATACTGGAATGGTAAACCAAAAATGCTAAAGAGGAAAAGTGACCAGTCCACCAAGGCAGTATCCAGTGACCAGTGGGGTTGGAACACCTTAGTTTGGACTAAACAATATGTAGTGTATGCGAGTATATAATTTTGCTACCTATGGGCTCTTGGTATATTTACCTGATACAAAGGAGAACATTGTAAATATTAAAGTATGTGTTTTTGTTCTTTTGCGGTTGTTCTGGTTGGAACTTAGAAAAGGGAATCGGGCTTCATCATCAGTGTTAGAGGGAAACTTCTAACGGTAGCACTTACGTGTGCTAAAGGCATCAGTAAATGAGACCATTAGAGTGAAGTGTGGAGGGTTAAAAGTGTAGTGTGAGAGCCTTTCCGTGCTCCTGCACTGCTCTCATCTCTCCTCGCCTCGCCTTTATGCTAATGGAATCAGGGGAGAAAACCAATTGTCCTTAAGGAATGGTTGAATGAAATGCGCTGTAAATGCCAGTGGATGACAGATCGAAGAGATTGCAGGGACGAAACAGAGAGAGAGAGAGAGAGAGAGAGAGTGGGTGAGGGGAGGAGGATGAGTAGAGCTCCTGCTTTTCATCTCTCGCTGTGCTGTATGCCCTCGTTTCCCAAGCAGATATAAGCCGCAGTTTTACGGCCTAATAGTGAAAGAAATATAAAAATGTCTGTGGATGTAAGCTAGTGAAGGATCTCTGCAGTGGGCTACATTTCCTTTAATTAAAAACAAGATGAAGAGACAGAAGAGACTGAGAGAAGCACCTCAGGACATTCTCCTGCCGTTTATGACCACCCACAAACTATTTTATCCCAAGGCAATGACATGTGCCAGTGCGTTTACTGCATGGCAGTAAAGAGATGCTCCTAGTGTATGATACTGAGAGAGGCTCGTAGGATAGCATACCGAGGGCAGGGATTTTTACTAGCCAGTGGATTATTACAGCCACAGAGCCTGAGATCATGCTGTGGACTAAGTGTCCCTGCAGTGTATTGAGCGGTTATATAATAAAATGATACAATTTTATTCCTATGACTAATCTTTAATATTGTTTTGTTTTATTAAACAGCAGGAAAAATTGATAATTTGGTGTGACAATGTAAATCCCTAGTCAGGCCAATACATAGGCCATTTAGTGTATCTCCTGGGTTTAGGTAGAAATCGGTTTGTTTTTATTACTACAGTTAAAATTATATGCAGGTTGACTGCTGATGATCTGTTTGTATGAATGCCAGTAAAGTCTTGTAACTCTACTATGAAGCAAGCTCAGGACCATTAAATGCATGAATAATGCAAAATCTAACAATTGCGTTTTACAAATGACATCTCCAGGGACACATATAAATACTAAGGGTATACTGATTTCAATACAATATAAAAAAACTGAAAAAAAAAAAACATTCAAAACAGTATACATTGATTCAGTAATACGCTCCTCTGTCTCTTCTAAACATCCCTCATTTACCATTTTTTGTGGAAACCAATGCTTTTAGGCATTGAATGCAGTAGGGTAGTGTAAGGCTGCAAGCAGTGAAGTAGGTGTGGGCTTTGCCTTGGACAGATTTCAAAAACACACTCAGGCAGCCTCATTCTTTTATTAAGTGTTTATACACACACAACATACACAACATACACAACAGTACTTACAGTCAAGATAGCATTTAAAACATTACTTGCTACAGTGACTCTGTTGGCTCCTCAGCCAATCTTTGGGAGTCATTCTTGCCCACAAACGCTCAGTCTGTTACATTTACTCATTTGGAAACCGCAAGGCCGCACAGACAGTCACCTACACGGGCTCACTTGAGCCAGCTAAAAGACTCCCCATGTAACCCCCCATGTCCTGCTTTATACATTTAATCCCACCCTAATCAAGCCTGGAGTAAACCAAACCAGGACAAAGGTCAAACAGTGTAATTAGTATTTACATGCCATTTACCTATAAGTATACATTCAGCTATAGCTTTTTTTTTTTTTTACTTGTTCATTTCTTCACACAGATTAGCATTTAGCGGCTGTTACCTCCCTCCCAGGATCACCGTGGTGCTAACCAGCTCCTAGACGTCGTCACAGACAGCTGCACCTCCATTTCTCTGGAAGAAAGGTACGTATACACATTAGTCCTGTAAATGTCTCCAAAATATTGCGGTGTAGTGGTCTAAAACAGTCTTGGTGATGTGTCAGGTCCCACTGGCATCATCACACACGGTCATTAATTTGTTATGCATAGTTTACTGTACTGCACAGTAGTTTGGGTTTGCATTGCCGTGACAGTGAGTCAGAGATCCATGAGCTCACATAAACAACTTCTCCCTTCTTCCCTCTCTGCTCTATTCATTTTTTGGATGGACACAACATAAAAAAATCACAAAATCAGTGGATATACCTAAGAATTTAACTGTTTACCAACTCTTTTTTTGACTCTTGACAGCCCTCTTGTTTTTAAACGTTTTTGAATATCATCACTGTCAAAGAAAAACTTGTATCTCCATTTTTGTAGATTTTTATTTTTCTGCATGATTTAAACATCAGCAAACATCAAACATGTAGGAGTCCCGTGGTGGTATCCAGAGAAACAGACACAATTGAACCAGTCAAAATTGTTTAGAATCACGGAGTGGACCAATCACACTGTGGTCTGTGAAACTCGTGCGTTTTTCTTCTCCCTGACTCGTGAGGCATCCTGGAGTAAAACATCTAAGTGGGAATACACAATCAGTTCACAGAAACAGGCCAATAAAAAAGTTATTATCCGGCGTATATGTGCATATACCCCCGACTACACCACTGCTAGGCACACACTCACACTGAAATGACTGGGTGTTTATCTGAAGTCGCTTATAAATTGCAAGGGTTTTGATTTTAGGGACTTATGTAGTTAGAAAGCTGGTGCAGCAGGCACTGAAAAAGTTTCATTTGATAACTTTTATTTATCTTCTGCGTAGTATATAATTACAGCTCAGCAGAGTCAGTAATTACAAAATATCAATAATCTAAACAAATGTTGACTTCAGAATCAAACATTGTATTGAACCCGTAAAAATGCGTATGTGTACTAACAAACTATGAACATATCTAATAATAAAAAAAAAATCAATTTCTAAGGCACATAGACTGAGCTCTGCTATTAGCTCACATATCCACTCTGTGTGGCTTGCATGCTCTCCCATATGTTCATCTTTATGTAAGTCTTACACTATTTTCACTTTTTAAAATCAAAATATAAAATCCCTAACAGATGTTGAACGGCTGCTTAATGGATGATCAGCCTAATTAGCTCATTATTCATGCGGTAGTTTTGGAACTGGTGCTGATGCATAGTGATGAGGCCTCTTGATTGTTGTTTTCGATGTACTCTAAGTGAATGTCACTCTGTGTCCGTCTGAACGCAGTCATGCAGACAGCTGACGGAATGTAGAGATTTTTTTTTTTGTGCATATGAAATTTTTTACCCAGCTGCAACTCCCTTGAGAGATTTTATAAGAACACTGCAGAATGGTTTGTTTTCATAATTCACAATATGATCTACTTCGGGGCATATTTGGTGAGACTTACAGTAAGCTTCAAAATCATTTGGACAGAAACACAATTTTATTATCTTGCGTACTCCAGCAGTTTGGATTTGAAACGACAAAGTGACTATGGGTGTTAAAGTGCTGTCTCTCAGCTTTTTAAAGGAACTGCATGGAAGATTAATGACTTATTAGGCTTTTCCTTCCAGAGTGTGCCATTGTTGATAGTAGTATAAGGCAAAGCTTTTTTTCTAAGTTAATATTTGAGCCTGTATGATCATGCTTTCTGGTTTGCTCTGTGTGCTAATGTTGCTACTGTCCTTTTTTCTTATATACTTTGATCCTCTGCTGTACTAATCTGGTACAGTAGCCGGGCAGACAAATGCATGAAGATCAGTAACAGAAAACAGTCGCATAAAAAATTCATTACATTCAAACATTTCATCACAAAGACATTTAATCTTGTGTTTTTTATGCAAAGTTTGCTGCAATTTAGAAATTATAAAATATTTTGTGAAGAGCCATTTCCCTTTAGCCCATCAAAATACTCTAATTACTTAACTAAATACTTCATTACATCATATGCATAATTAACTGATAATTAACTGATAATTATTCTGTAGTCATTTTGTTCGAAGACTTTCACATTTCTACCATATGAACTGCTCTACAGGATTGACACGGAGTAATTGATAGGACTGACTTGAAGTGTCTTCTAAACAATTCTAGACACCATCTTGAATGTAGTTCATAGCAGGGCTGGAATAGAAACAAAATTTGTCTAGATCAGACCCCCCAGTTAGTTAATTAGCCGGCATGTGATACTACGTTAAGCTAGCAATCTGTAGCCTTCATGTCCACTGAATGAACTGGTTAACGTACTCCTTCTGATCTTTGGCCCTGCAGTTCCTTACTATCCAAAGAAATCATGTACTTTCATTTCTACATTTCTTTGCATCTTGTTTAACTAACTCGCTCATTTTATTTTCCCTGAAGTCCACTTTTATCAAATACCATATGTGTTATTTTATGTGCCAAAAACTGTTATAATTCATGTTTACAGGAACGTCTTCCAACCTCTCTGTATTTTTAGAATTAAACAGGCAAATTTTTTTGTTAGTGTGCCTTTAAGATATATGTAAATGAACTCTGTTCTCGTTGGTAGTCCTGTATTGTGCCTCATTCAAAAAATCTGGGCTTTAACACTCCTTATAAGTTCAGTGCAGTTTGGTGGGTCTGGTTTCTGTGACATTACTGAAACAATTAATTACAATCAGGCTGTTTTTGTTACTGTGCCTTTAATACTGATGCCTTTTTTTATTGACAGCTTTTTATTTTGTTGTTCTGCTTTAAAACAGTAGGTTATGAAAAGGTAGAAACATGTATCGTTTTCCTGGAAAAATATTTACGGTACACAATTGTCCTTTAAACCATTGTTGTACCTTTAAGGTACATTTACATTGTTTGTAGCTGTTGAACAAAAAGTATCTGCATTTTTCTGACAGTGTGACATTACAGAAAACAGGCTGTGTTTGCGGCTTAGTTTCCATATATGGACTGTGTGGATTGGGGAGTGAATAATATGTTTTGGAACTTCGGGGAATGGTGTTAACAGACTACATCAACTGTTTTATTTTTAAAAAGGCAAGAAAAATTAAGTTTTCCATAATGGGCCCTTTAAAATAGCATAATCAAAATGTTCTCCATTGCTTTTGGATTATATTATGTTCAAGTAAATTTCAAGAAAACAACTTTTACTTAACACAAGGCAAACAGGAAAACTGTGCTGTTTTAGGAAACAAAATGAGGACATGTATGAAGTACACCCACGTGAAACAAATGGCATGTGTCCTCTGCTCACTCAATTTTCTGGCAGCACTTGTAATGAATCACACAGTCTTTTGTTTGTTATGATGAGAGGTGGGTTTTAACTAGTTCCATTTATTCAGTTACATGTACACAAGGAAAATCCTGACAAATTTGTACTTTCCTGGACATTTTCAAGTGATGATAGGCTACTTTTAAATTGTATTTACATTTGTGAGGAAATATACTTTTTGCTCAGTCATATATTAGTCATTCACGTTTAGTTTCTATTTCCTTTTGTGTATAATTTCTAGTGCTATCAAATGATTAAATCAGTTGTGATTATTTGCGTTATTTTGTGTAGTTAATTGCGATTAACTACTCAGTGAATATTTAAGGTCTGAATACTTAACTGTTTTTTAAATAGTTTTGCTGTGGGCAGTTTGAACTGATTCAGTAGAATGGTCCATATACAGTCAATGGTTTCATCTCCTTTGCAGCTGTAGTCCTGCCACTTTCATGATGCCAGGTTATGTCTTGTTTCGAAGGTAACTGTAGCTTTTGCTGTTGCTTTTGTTAGTTTGCTGCTCATTGATTTATCCATAGGGCTCGTGCATGCTGGACAGTGCTTCTCAATTTTGATATTCTTTTTGTTGATTGCATACAAAGGAGCTTAGTTTGGTTCAGATTACCCTCAAACATAGGGTCAATTGTTTTGGAAAAGCATATTAGCAGGTTCCTTTAGTTTATTGTACCATTGTCCTTTGAAATTATGTTTTCAATTTATTAACACGATAATTTAATAGTACTAACAATTTCATCTAGTTATGCTAACAACAGCATCTTTACTGCTCTGCGATTGGTCACACCTCTGAGTTATCTGAGATTTAGTGTCTTATTTTATAACAAGAGTGCATCAAAAAGGGAAGAATAGCTTCTAATAAACTTCAGTTCCTGTGCTGACACATGCTGGATGTTTTCACCTGGTACTTTTACTTCTACTTGAGTTATTATTTCACCAAAGTTACAATATGTGAATATGGATGGGTTTAGGTATAACAACAACAACAACAATAATAATAATAATAATAATAATAATAATCATAATTAGGGTGGGGGGGCAAATCGATTCTTAGATGCATCGTAATGTGGATGTGGACGATGCTGAATTGATTCACGAATGTCTCAGTATGTCTCAGTATGTGATAATGTCCTAGTATAGGCTAAAAAATATAACCGAAAACACAGACTTACTTTGCTCTGCTTTAAGCTTTAGCTATAGCCGCTTTCCTCCCATCTCCACCAGAAAACTTTTCCTCCAAAGTTGAACAGTTTATTGTAAAATGTGTCTCAACGTTCGACTGTTTTAAGAGGATGAATTCGCTTCTTATTCTCCTGCTTCTTGTTCGAATTTTCTCATTCCACCATAAATTCTGCCTGAGGCGCCGGAATGTAAATGCGGCACCATTTGAGGTGGAATGGGAAAATTCGACCGAGAAGCGACTTCATCTTCGCAGCTTTTTAATGTTTGAGAGTCTCTCATTGCAGGTTTAATGTTTCAGGAAACCAACTGCGCTGCTTATAAATGCAAAGAAGTCCATTCATCTCCAAATGTTTGTCTTAAATCTCTCTCTTTGCCTTTCCGTTCGCTAATAGCCAGGCGAGACTGCGTTGCTGTGTGACCTGCAGTCTGCCAGGACATCTATTGCCACTGGATCTTATTTCACCCTAACTGTGCATTTTATCACAGATGAGTGGCAGCAGCGTCTCATGTGCTCAAACAAGAGCAGTGAATGAGAGCCTTCTAGTTCACTTGCCACATCACTTCCATTTGTTTTATTAATAAAAGATATTGGAAGTGAATTCATTATAGAGCATCACCAATACTTTGCTTTAAAAGTACCAAGTCCTCACACAGATAGAAATCCTGTATAGAAAAAAAAGATACATCAAGATGCATCGATAATCATTTTTTAATCGCATCGCATCCCTCTGAATTGTAATCGAATTGAATCGTGAGGTGACTAGAGATTCACACCCCTAATAATAGTAATAATAATATATTTACTAACACCTTTCATTCTACTACTTTCTGCTGATTTGATGCATATGCACTTTACAAACACAAATACACAAATACAAATACAAGTACTTTTATATCCCGATATTTTTATATATTCTTCTTCCCTTTTTTATATTCTTGTCTTATTTTTATGGTATATTCTGTTTTTTATGGCAGTGGACAGTTGTACAAGAAATTTACTGCACGTTATGCTATGTATGGCTGTGAACGTGACCCGTGAAGCTTGATTTGTTTTGATTCGTTTAGGGTGCTCTACTCACCTCTGGTTATGATTCACACAAAAGCTTTTCTAAACTTTCCCTCACTTCAAAAGTCACCAACTAGTTTTGACCCTGCACTCAGGAAAGGACAAAGCCAAGCAGAAATGTGCGGACTGAGCAGTGAAATTAAGGAGCTCTCCATATGGTGGGGCAGCCAGATGTGTTCCTTTCCACTCCTCAGTGCAGAACGCAGCCGCCATCTCCTGCACGGGACATTTGGCACTGTGAGCCTCCCATAACTCATACGAGGAGCACTCCAATAACAAGGGCAGCTAGGGGACGGAGATTTCAACGCACCAGCCAGCCTGAAATGCATAATGTATGGCATCGCAGGAGAATGCGAGATGAGCCTCCCCTGGCCTGGGGGGCCAAGATTATAGGCAGAAAGATGGAAGGGAAAGATTGCATTAACCGGTGGAGAACTCTAAGCTGCTGCTGCTAGAGTTTTGCATCTTGTGGAATTCTAGAGGTTATTAAGTGAAATTATACTATACTGTAGTCATATTTGTAACTGAGTAATCTACCAATTATTTTGCAGAGTTTTAAACAAAGGTTTTAACTTAAATAAAAATAGACTTAATAAACTTTTATTCCAAAATACTAAACATTCCAAAATACTTTATTGTAAAATTATCATCATCATTTCATTTACAGTACTATACACTAACAATAATAAAAATACAAGTAACATTACTACAATAAATAGGGACTATATGTATGTTAATGTTCATTTACCCATTTTCAAAATCTTTAATCAGAATTTTTCTTTAATCAACCAACAAAT
>JAILXH010081546.1:28778-44975 GCA_023558415.1 Piaractus mesopotamicus | reverse complement strand
GATGGGGTGGGGGTGGGGAGGCCATCGCAGAAAAATCTAGAACCAAATGCGTTCCTCTGACTAGCTACTATATACAATACTATATACAAGAATTAGAGAACACCTTTAATTGATCTAATTTCCAGTGAGAATGGCCATGAAGTATGATATTCATTTTTCAGGAGAAAAGTTATAAGATAATCCTTTTGCACAAGGAAAGTCAAAGGAAAATAATACGGAAGCCTACTAAGACCTGGCAGACCACCAAAACTTTCACTATCAGACAAGCGGTACTTTTAAATAAACAAAACTAATTTCATCTTTGTTGATGGGAGGTGGGAGAAAGAAGGAGATGGGAGAAAATCAAACTCTACATTTTGGAAAAATCCACAGGTGTTTCTGTCCACCCTTCCGCTATGAGAAGACGACTCTGAAAGGATGTGCCACTGTCAAGAAGCTGTTAGTGAGAAAAGGAAATAGACAAAAAACAAGAAAATTTAGCAAAGAAGCCGCTGATGTTCTCAGAACAGTGGACAGTCCAGACCTCAACATCACTGAATGTGTTTGGGATTACTTGGATTGTGGGAAGTGGAAAATGCAACCAACTTCTAAGATTGAACTTTTGAGGTGTGGAAAAATATTCCTGCAGATTTCTTTGAAATACTAAAAGCAAGTTTCCTGAAATAAATGGAAGCTTTAATAAAAGCAGTGTATATGAAGGCAGTTTATATGTATGCACACTCACCGAGCACTTTAGAAACACTATACTAATACTGGATAGGGCCTCCTTTTGCTCTCAAAACATCTTCAATTCTACAAGGCATTTCAGGTGCCAGGTCAGGTGCACGTTCATGCTGTGAATCACCTGTTCTACCACATCTCAAAGATGTTCTGTTGGATTCAGAGCAGTTGACTGAAAAGACCAGTGAAGCACAATGAACTCATTGTCATGTTCATCAAACCGGTTTGTGATTGCCTTTGCTTTGTGACATGACGCGTTATCATGCTGGAAGTGTGTGTGTATATGTACATTTTTGATTTTTTAATATATAAGTTGCTCATTATTATGTATAATTGGCTTATGCTCATGGTTACATTTTTATCTGACAGCATGTAGCAAGAGAGTGACAAAGTAAATGTGCATCATATATTTTTCCTCCAGTCAAGAAATACAATACGTGTGGTCACTTGAGACGAGTTTGAGACACATGGAAATGGCAAGTATAAAGGTCTATACAACTTGTTGTCCATTTACAATCAAATTAGTGCAGACAGATGTTAATACCAAGTGTGAACGGGGCCTAGGAGAGACACATGCAATTTAATCGATTAAATTTTTAATCAAGTTATCAAGTAGGAGCAATCATGCCAGCCCATCATTACACAGAATAAAAGATAAAAGCTACTTAGGATGTTCTCTATCTCAAGCAATTTCAGACAACAAGGAGTAAAATATCCATTAGATACTTGATTCATACTTCAGTTGTGCATCATTATTTTTGCTTCATTGGCTATTGTGAAAAGAGTGAGAATTCTGGCATTTTTACAGCACAGCCTTTTAAAATAAAGCCTTTTATTTCCAGAAAGCACTCAACTGAAGCATGCAAATGATTTTTTTAATCTTACATAACTTATTGCATTGTTGAATTTATTATCATCACTATCTAATTGTATTCATATTACTCCCTCGGTTATGATTCCGTAGGCCTGTATGCAGGCTTTTCCATGCCTCCTCATTCCTTCATTAGCTCTGCCTCATGAGCAGGTCCGCTTCAATCAGTCAAACATCACTTGGTCTGCTCATATAGATGATTTAAGGTGAAATTCCTTCCTAATTTGCATGCATTGTTTCACTCTTTGCATTACCCAGACTACAACTGCTCCAGAGAAACTTAAAAAGACACCTCATTAGCATAATGTTATATAATGTTCTTTTACATCCCACACACCACATGTAGCAAGCTTCCATATATCGTCTGTAATGACATTTGTTGGGGGGGAAAAGTTCTCTCCTCTGACAAGAAGGCTGGCAAAAAACATATATGAGTCTCGCAGATCATCAAAAAAAGCTATTAACAGCAAAAAAGACACAGCACAAACTGAAGTGAGACAGAAATTGTCAGCTACTTTCTGTGCAGTGTCTTCCCATGAGAATATAACTATCTATTCCTGAGCTGACAGTTTCTGTTGGAGTTTCGGCTTCTCTTTTAATGGACGTTGTCTGAGGGAGAGCACCATTAGTGGGAGTCGAATGAAAATACTAGGACTGTAATGGTATAGAATTGGAGTTCCAGTCCTTTTGCAAACACATGCCTCAACCAGATGACACATGTCAACACATTTATCACACAGCCTCCCTTTGCTCCAGATGAATGCTTTCAGTGCTGTAACTGCTCCGGAAATGCTTTGTGGTTGTGAATTGCTGGCTGAGTGGGTGCGCGAATGACTAAGAGAAAGTGAACACACGTCAGCGTGTACCTAGCTGATTCATTTTCTCTCTTGTTTTTGGTGTCACCCCCGTAGCAGACTAAACACATGCAGGGAGAATTTTCACACCGTCACCGCTCCATCATATCTGTAACGCACCTGAAACCATACTGCAGCTAATGCCAGTTTGGTTACCTACTGCTTATGTGCAGCTATTTCATTTGAGTCTATTTTAGCCTTGAAAGAGGCCTTTTCTCCTTGAAATCACATGCATAGACACACTGTCCCCCATGCTAGCCAGACACTGTGAGACGCGGCAAGAGCAAATAGGGTATTGTGGTGTGAAAATCCCCCCCTTAAGCAAAGTGTGTTTTCTTTTGGTACTAAAATGTTGTGAGGATCCAAAGTTAACGTGCTGAATTAACGCCTCTGTTTTTTCCGTCCCTTTTAATGCATTTTCCTGATTTCCTAGTCCTTCAGACCATCCATCCAGACACTGGTGATGCCAGTAATATCAATAATATCAGTGATGTTAGAACCAGAGGACACCTTGGGCAGACTATGCTTGCCAGTGCTTGCGGGAGACCTATAGGTAAAACAACGAAAAGCAAAAAAAGCAATAAAAAAGCAAAGCAGAAACCTACAGTTCCAGATTTAACGCAGCAGTTTGAGAGTGAGAGGGCTAAAATTCCAGGGCTAATACTGTTGCTCTTACTGATGTCTGCGATGAAAATTAGAAACTGTGTTCATGCTATTTTCATGTCTACTCTGCATTCACATGATTTTGTATTCAGATCCGAGTTGAATAACTAAAGGTAATAAACACATTCGGATAGACGCTTATTTTGTCCACTCATCTAGCTAAAACAAAATACACTACTTTTTAACTAAAGTAAAACTCTTATTTAGGGTCAAATAAGAAATGCAAATGCAATCAATCGTGACTAACTACACATACTAACGTGATAATCGTGATTATTTTAATCATTTGACAGCCCTACTTATGTGTATTGTAAATGGATGGAATGATACAGTCTGTATCAAAAGAAAGGATAAGGGAAATTGGTTTTGATTTAAAACCACGAAATCATTAAGAGGATGAGGTTATGGTGTAAAAAGCTCCATATCATAGAGCAAAGAGATATTTAGAGTATTTAGTCCCCTTTCCAGCTTGGCACCATGGATCCATTGTGATCTCTAGTTTCATATAGCTAATAGGCTTAGTTACTTCTTGTTGATTAAATAATTAAATTAATTAAATGGTTTATAGTGTTGCTGTACCAATGGTGCTAATATTATCTAACTAGCTAGCTAGCAGAACCTTTAATACTGTTTACTAGCAAGCTTTTACATTTTACTTGTCTGATTAGCTTGCTAGACATGTCAGTAAACTGTGAGAAATCTCAGCTATTGCCTTTCAACAAACTGGATGACAAAACTTGTGCTAGCTATACATAGCTGAAATTGTGGGAGGTGCTTAGCTCAGTGATTCTCAAACTTTTATGATGTAAGGCCCACTTTGTGCATACTAAGTGCCACTGTGTGCCCCTTTCCCCCCTTATTAATTTTAATCGATGGACTTAATTTTACTTGTCAGAAGCTTGTTTTCTCCACAGCTGCTACAAGAGATGTGGCACTTGTTTATGACTACAGATACACAGTAAGTGAGCACGGGATGGGGCTTTAATAATGTGTAGTAAAATCTGCAATTTTTAAACAAGTTACATGTGATAAAGCAGATTTAATAAACTGACAAGAAAAAAAAATTAAGCTGAGATACAATTTCTGAGATTTTTCTGTATCCCCAACCCTCCCCCACGTGGCACCCCCAGTGGCCAGTAAGGCCCCAGTTTGAGAAATGCTGGTTTAGTTCCTACATACATAACAAATGCTAGTGATTTCATCACTTTGAACACACTTAAAAATATTATACAAGGCTTTTTTGAAAGCAATGCATAATCATTTCAAGACTTGCAGAGAGAAATGTAAATTTATTCAATGAATATATGGACCAGCAATTTTTTTGTAGTGCGTAAGACGAAGCAAGAATTTTTCTGGGAGGAAATACAATCGAATGAGTCTTTCACCACAGGATAAAAGCCCCATGGTACCCTAACTTTGCCTGTTATCCCCTTCAGGCCATATAAACATTATGTTCTATGTTCCAAAAGGAACCTGACCACGAAACCCCTTAAATGGACAGGGCCCATCAGCGGGCCCAGAGTTTTATTACAAAAAATAGCTCAACCAGTTTGCATTGAAGTCCCTGTAGTTCCTGAATAATAAGCCTGGGATTTTAAGGGGTTAACGCATACCCCATAACACATTCTTTTTTAGGCTAAAGATACAACTAAGCTCACCTCAAATTCTGTCTCACTGTTTAGGTCTGTAACAAAGACAGACAGATCATATACTCCTCTGTAATACACACGATAACAGATATTAAAGATATTTTCAAAAACAGAGACAAGCTATAGATCAGCTGAGACTTCTGAAAGCTTCTGCTCTCAGTTCAGCTCAGATTTGTTTTGTTTTTTTTATAGTACACATCACAGCAGAGTCTTTAAGTAGAGGGAAATAGAGGGAAAATCAAAACTAGCTGAAAACAGTAAGTGAGCATTAGATCTGTTCTTTACAGTATTTCAATGTTCTAATTAAGCTCTTTTCAGGCCTTCTGTTAAACTGGTATTTCCCTATTAATTTCTCTTTTCTAGAGCTCAATATGAAAGTTAGGTACAGAAAAGTGTAAAATGCAGTGAATTAATTCTCCTGAAGCTAATTTGTTCAGTAAGGCAGAGGCTAAAAGTTTTCGCTTGGCCTCTCTGTGCGTCTCTTCGTCAGGTGAGATGAGAGCAGTCTTCCCATTTAGAGCCAGCCGCTCTCCCATATTTCCTTACAAAGCGTTTTCATACTCTGATTAATAGACCAGAGAGGAAAAAAATCAGTTTTAATTAGAGAAGAAAATCTATTATCAGCTCCTCAGGATAATTTGCTCCAACTGTGAAAGCTATTACGAGTAACAGGGGTGTGAGGGTGCAACTGTGGTTACCTACGATGCCAGGCTGTATTTTAATTAGTTGTTGTTTTACCAATCACAAAGAGGGACCTGTCTTTTTTTTCATGGTCCGTGATTCTAAGTGCTTTAAGTGGAAAACTGTCCTCTTGAATACGCATCCAAGTCAAAACACAAACAACGTAAAGGGGGACGTGGAGTATTAATACTGGGCTGTTCAGTTTGAGCAAGACGAGCATGTAATTAGAGAGGATTTTTGAGAGTATGATGCTCTTCTCTGAGTATATGAGTGTGCATGTGTATGTGTGTGTGTGAACTGCATTGTGGAGTTTGTGTGTAATGAAGACAATTTGCCCAGAAACAGATGGCGGCTGTTGATGCTCTCGTTGACAGGTAGCATGTTGTCAGCGCTTGGTGTTGTTATCATACAGAGAACAGCAGCTTTGAGTCTTAATTGGGACCCAGAAGGATTTTGCCTCAGAGCTGGGCGTTGAGAGAGAGAGAGAGAAAGAGAGAGAGAGAGAGCGAGAGAGAGAGACAGAGAGAGGCTCAAACAGGAGACAAGCCAGAGTCTGTATTAAAGCGAAACACACATCAAAAACTCACCAGCTGGCCCAACGCATTCCTGAAAAGAGGAGAGGACAGAAACGAAGAGAGTTTTTTTTTTTTTTTTTTCCTTTCCCTCCTCTCCCTCTCGAGTGCTGTGTGCACACATGAGGAGCCAGCAATGTGGAGATAAAAATAGATGGTGTGTATGTTTTTTTTTATATATTTATTTACCGTGCAGTGGCACTGCATGACTAATGCCACATCAAAGTTCTCCCCAACTAATACCCAAAACCTCTCAATCTACATGTGAATATTAAGAACTCTTCTTGGCTGCTTTTCCTGCTCTTTTGCCTGGAGATACCTCGTGGAGGTAGAGACCGTAATGGAGATAGAGCAATGAGGTGGTACCACTTCAGAGAGCCTTGAAGAGAGCACTCCAGTCTCTCTCCATTACGGAGAACCTCATCGCCCATTCCTCATGTTCATTACACCCATCGGCATGGAGAGACGTAGCATTGAGCTGAACGTCCATGAGTGATGTGGACCACATGTATAAGCTCTTCTGGAGGAGCTCAGAAATACATTGCGGTGTCAAAGCCTGTCAAATACTGTGCTTACCTTAAAAATAATTGCCTGTCATTTTCGTATGTATGTATTCACAGAAGGAGTCTATATATATAAAACTTATAATTATGATGTTAGCATAATAGGCTACTATATGTATGGTGTCTCTTACATTAATTTGCAAATTGCAAAGTATGAACCAGGCATCTTTTTTCCCTTTATGCCTGTTATGTGGTGATACTTATACTGTTACTGTATGTATCTGGTAGTTTTAACATTAGTGCTGTACACAGTACTGTGCAAAAGTCTGAAACCCTCCTTTCAAGTCAAAAAGACCATTAAGTACAAGTTATTCATTTTTCATCAACAGGAAAAAAAAGCAGATCACATATCTTTAACAGACAATTACACAGATTCCCCAAAATACTAAATGTAATATTCAGTTTTTCAGTATTTAGTCTGTCTGCCTTTTGCCTTTATCACAGCTTCTGTTCTTTCTTTGAAAGAAATCTGCAGGGATATGTTTCTACACCTTCAAAGTTCAGTTTCAGAAGCTGGTTGCATTTTCTACTTGTCACAACTAATCTCAAACACATTCAGTGATGTTAAGGTTGGGGCTCTGGGGTGGCCAGTCCATTGTTTTGAGAACACGAGCAGCTTCTTTATACGTCTTCTCAGCAGTGTGCTTGCTGTAGAGTGATTTTCTTCCCGAATTAAATGTTTTCCAGAAGGTATTGCAATATTACAATTTGTTTGTAATTTTCAGGCTTAAACCCACAGTACGTAGTATTGAAAAGAGTGGGGACTT
Source organism: Piaractus mesopotamicus (assembly GCA_023558415.1). NCBI lineage: Eukaryota > Metazoa > Chordata > Actinopteri > Characiformes > Serrasalmidae > Piaractus > Piaractus mesopotamicus. The sequence continues at coordinate 37,635 of JAILXH010081546.1, read as the reverse complement.
AAAAAAATTTGAAAGAGTAAAGCTTCCAGGTCCCCAAGTTTTTTCTAGCCCTGCCTGCGAAGGCCCCACCCACCACACCCATAATTATTTGGTTGCAGCAGATTCCTGCAAATGGCATTAGGAGTACTTGGTGGAGCCAGAGGAACCACACTTTTTCACAGATTGTCTGTCTCATGTACTACCATCAGAACATAGTGACAGTTTCAGCAAATGTGAAAGTTATTTTTATACGGGTTACCTACCACTGTTTTAATGATGCTTTTAATAAAAAAAATCACCAACTTCAGATGTTGTTACACATTCCCACTTAAATGATTCTCCACCATGCATGACTGATGGTTGTAGACAAGGTTCAAGAAGTCTTTTATTGCTTCTGTGTACATACTAACTTCATTTACTCCCAAAGAGCTCAAATTCAAACTCCTCAGTTCATAAAAACTCACTCCACATCTCGCATGTCCACTGCAAATTTTAGTCCTTTTTTGTTCATTTTACTTCCTTCAGTAGCAGCTTCTCAACAGCTACACATCCTTTGAGACCCATAATGTTATTGTCTTCACGCAGTGGAATGACAGACAAAAACAGCTGTGGATTTTTCAGATCTGAAGTAAGAGTGGAGCTTGATTTTCTCCTATCTCTCAAAGAGGAGATCTGTTTATCTGATGGTGACAGTTTTGGTGGTCTGGTAGGTCTTGCGTGGTTGTTAGAGGTCCCATTTTCCCCATATCTTTTATGTATCTTCTTTTAAAGAGGCTTTTATATTATTTTAATTTAAATGTATCATCACTGTCTAAACAAAACATTGTTTCTCCAAAATGGCAACATTATTAACTTGTAAAGTAAGTTTTTGTAAAAATATTTTTTCCCCAAGTAATTTTGGACCATTTGATTGGCCTGTTCATCATGATGCAATATACAATAAAAATAAAAAACAACAAAAATGGAAATACAAGGTTTTTGCGCAGCAGTGTTGATTATGTTGTCTGTTTTGATTGGAAATTGAACAAACAAAAGTGTGGTTTGTTTACAGACTTTTGCACACTACTGTACCTGCAAGATATGTACCCAGATATTATGTGTAGTTCTACATATTTACATATGAAATACTAAATATCTACCATACTGTAAATTAAAGTGCTACCAGTTATTTTGCCTCTATGGTCCCCTCAGGCCATATGAACATCATATTGTAGGGTTCCTTAAGCATTGCTCATTTCAGTGTGATAAACAATCAGCCCGCTTTTTTGTAAAAGCCCATAACACATGCATTCAGGGGCCATAGAGTGTCTCACACTTCGAGCACTGTTAGGCACGCAGAGAGTTCCATGAGTGATATGTGGATCATATCTGTTACCTCTAGAACATTTCAGAAACACCTTGCATTGTCAAAGCCTGTCAAATACAGCGTGTTTAAGAGGGAATTGCAATGTTTTGAAGGTCTCGATTGGCCTTCATTAAACTTTTAACTATAACATGAAGGTTAGCTTGTATAAGGTTGAATCCATGTACATTGTCCTTGGACAAGACCTGTGTACAAGGCAGCTAAGAAAAAAAGCATAAGTGTGAGGCCATGTAAGACCAAGAAGAAGCTTCTTCCTGGATATTGGCTGTGATTTAGCATCAGGGTCAGTTACTGTAAAAACACATAAAGAAGTAAACCCAGTAAGTCTTTTATACATCTTAAGTAATTGCACTCAACACAATATTTCGTTTTACAACAATGTGACACCACCCGAAATCAAGCACAATGTCAAATCAGACGCAGTCGAAAACCTCTATTAGTGGAGAGCAGCCCCTCCAGTAGTGGACCGGGCCAAATTGAAAATCACGTCAACAGTGGATATCGCAATTCAGAGTGGAGCAAAAACAGTCAGAATGCTAAGAGCCAGCATCTAGCTAGAACAAGCATGAAAATGTTTATAAAAGAGAGTAGGCAGTGCTGAGAAACCAAGTGAGGAAAACAAAAAGTCCTTGAAGCCAAAGCAGCGATGTGTACAAAACTCAACAGATACTTTTTATTTGAAAGTCAACTGAAGCTACCAAAAGAGCTAGCAAAGTAGCAATAATAGCATTATCAATAAAGCCGGAGAGGATTGGACTGCTAATGATGGTCAGCAACAGTCAGATCAAAGGCCTTGAGGTTGAGAGAGAAGCAGGCTATTAGGTGGAGGCCACAGGCGCTGTGCGAATCACCACAAGCACTTTCTAGTCTGTACTACTGGGAAATCTGCAGCCACTTGGTCCAATTTTAAAAGCAGCCATGCTTTCATGTCCTAGCTTGTGTAGACTGTGACTCTGAATGTTCATACTGTAAACAGGCATTGCCACCCACTAGTAATTTCTAACTTAAGTACAGCACTGTGCCAAAATCAGAGACTAGGCTTCATGTTTTGAATTTTCTGTAGCCATTAAATAACAAGTTATTCATTTTTCAGCAAAAAGCAGAAAACATATGTTTAACAGAAAAACCTTGACCACTAAATATCATATCATTTTTTTTAGTATTTAGTGTTTTCACCCTTGATTCTTTTCAGGATACTTGCTTTCAGTTTTTCAAAGAAACCTGCAGAGCTATTTTTCCACACCTCCAAAGTTCAGTCTTAGAAGTCATTTTGTTTCTCATGAGCCAAGTGATTCAAAAACACCAGCAGCTTCTTTGTTTCATTTGCAAATTTTCTTATTCCTTTACTCAGTAATGGCTTCTTCACAGTCACACATCCCTTCAGGCCCATAGCGTTGAGTTCTCACAGTGGAAGGATGGACAGAAATACCTGTGGATTTTTTTCAGATTTGAAGCGAGTACAGAGCTAGATTTTGCCATGTTTTTAAATATGAAAGCTTTACTGTTTATCTGATGGTGGTCCTGGAAAATGAATACCTTGTACTTAAAGGCTGTTTTGACTGGAATATGAAATAAATGAAGGGTGGTCCCTGACTTTGGCTCAGTACTGTATGTTTTGCCAGACAGAGATCTAATTGATTTTCCTTAAGAAAATTGCAACACAAATCAGCCTTATGCACAGTGAGCTAAACCTTGGCGATAAAGTATGAATTAAGATTTGAAATGGGGCTGGCACACACATGAAATAGAAGTCTGTCACTGTTAAGGTCAGTGAATGGTAACTGAACGTAGCTAATGGGGGTCAGGACCGGCTGAGGTCATTCAGTATTAACCCTGTTGGCCTCGCAGTGCCACCATATGAGAGAACTTATGAGTGAGGACACTCGGTGAACTCTTCATAGCTGCGTAATGATGGCCATACGCCCAATCAAGCAACTAGGGACAAGGGCAGAAAACTTAGGCAAGCAAGGGAAAAAGCAAGCAAGCACCAGTTTTGCTGAATTATTATTATTTTTTCCCTCATAAGACTGTTGATATTAGTCATTGGTATTCATGTTATGACAGATTTTCCTTCTGGGTATGGCATTATGGTAGGCGTTCTTGGGAGAACAACACATCTCTGCTCTTTTGCTCTAGACTGCTGACAGACACATACTGTTTTTGAGCTTGTTTTATTTTCTGATCTCTCACTCCTAAAGGTGCAATGCCTAATGCTAAAATAAACAAGAAAACAGCACCAAGACAAAGCTGTGGCACTGGAATTTGAGGCAACAATCATATTCATAGACACAATTCCTCATGGATGTGTTTGTGATGGGTAATATAACTAAATGGACAATCTTGAACACTTTGATGCTATTCATACTAAAACAACCAGCGCTGAAATTCTTTCATAATGTGAATTTTGTGGCTTGGTGGTGGACGTCCCTTGTTTATCTCAATGCAGAAGGGAACAAAATAGCGTTATTTTGTAAATAAAGTCATCTTTAGTTCTCCTCCATGAATGTATTAGTCATATAACTTTTGCTAAGTGGTTTACTCCAAAACAACCTTATGAGTTTTGTGCCCTTAACGCCTCTCTTCTCCCTTTTACAAGCCATCATGACTAAACTGCTCTGCTGATCCATCATCCCTAAACACTGAGTGCGCTGCAATCTGCGGCAGTCCTCCCTGCTCCCCATCGCTCCGCAGGACTTAACTTTTGCCTTTGCCGAGGGCGCATCCTGCTAAATAAATCCATTTACCAACGGAAGACACCATGCTGAAGTGGCCACGTCTTTCTCGCAAACTTCCCGCTGGTATCAAGCCAAATAAGCAAAGGCATCGCATGACCTTATTATTGAGAGGGGGAAAAAAAAAGGGGCTGTTTTCTGTTTGTTTTGCAGGCCATATGGCTCCATTAGTGGTGTAATGACCCTGAGTCCCCTGGAGCGCTCTGCGCTGCCCCCAGTGGCCACTCATCCTCACGCACTGCTGATGGTCTTTTTTCCACGCTCCAATTAGCAGCCGCAAAAACGCTCGTTCGCTCTTTAGAAGATCATTTGTGTCAGCGTGCGTACGTGTGTCCGTCTGCCCGCATACCTGTTGACTTCCATTTGAACGGCGCTCTCGCGGTGTAGTATTTTCGCCTCAGCTTGTTAAGCATCTGGGAAACTTCGCCAATGGAGTAGGGTATATGTAAGTGAGTTTTAATGCATGTAATAGGTATTAGTGATGCTGTATTACTGTGGCCTTAAGGATTCGGAGAGGACACTTCTGACTCTGTAACAACCTCTCCAGCCTCTTCAAGTGGCCACCAAACATAATCTGAAGTTAATCATTAATTAATTAGCGCATGTTTGATGAGGCCACATTACAGCAGTAATATATTCTGCTTGCCGTCGGCATTCTGGGAAGGTCAGTTCTGAGGCCTTGAAAGGTATATTTATAAAAATAAAAAAAAGCTCAGGATTACTTTAGACAGGAACTGAGTGCATGCTAGAATATGCATTTGGTTTTAAAAAAGGAAAGGATAGGTTCTGGCAGTTAAACAGGAAAACATTTCTTTCAGAGCTGTAAGCTGAGCTAGTGTGTATATGTGTGCGCTGTATATGTGTGTGAATGTGTGCGTGAGTGTGACTCACCTGTGGGTTTGCTTTGTAAAGAGGGCTGCAGAGTCCTCTCTGGCACTCAGGTGTCGACTGCAGGTTAATGACTGGAAAAGCCATGTACTCAAGAGTATAGCCTTAATGCCTGTTATTATAAAAGATCTCTCCACCAACTCGCGGAAAGTCAAACCAAACTTCTCATTAACAACTCCACAAAGCTGCCAATCTCTCAGCCTACTATTGTTAGGTGAACTTCAAAAAGCACAACGGAGTTTATATTATACAAAGAACTACTTTTTTCACCACACAATGCATAAAAGAGTGCATTTTCAAGCCCGGTATTTCCATTAATTGAATCCTTGAATTGTAAATCATGAGTGACATTAATTTCCCATTGTTTTTAATACGAGGAAAGGAAAGTATAAAAACAAGTTAATATTTCATGCAGAGAATGAGCTATCAGTGATTTAAATGAAATAATCTGTGCCAAATGCAAGACAGCATAATTAAATCAGATATGATTTGAATATCATCTAAAGGGTTCCTTTTGTAATGAAGGCATAGGCAAAATTGTCAAACACTTGTAATTGCTGTAAATTAAGGACTTTGTTCAGGAATATATTACAGGAATTGAGGCGGTCAAAGACTAATGAAATTCATTCAGAACGAAAACCTGCACATTCTATTCTCACTTGGCTTAAAAGCTTAGTCATATGCTGCGCTAAAATAACACATTCTCTTCTGAAAGTTTAGAGGTGGTCATGGTGTACATGGCTATTATTGTTTATAAGATGATTGATACAATAGCAAATAATTCAGTCATGTCTGTTACATGAATTTAAGCTGTGGCACATATACGCAATATTTACTTGCATTGCCCTTGATGTCAGCTTTACCTCATTTATTTCTTCCATTCAGTTCAGCTGTTATAGCCTCTACCATGCACCACTAAACATATGGGTGTATTTTTTATCAGTTACCAAATCCCTACATCATTTGATTACATCTTAAATGCTCAGGATATTAAATTCTGTGAGCTTAATTAGTTTCTGCAGTCAAAACTGTGTTAACTACACTCAAAAAAATGAAATGTTAATTTTTACTTACAAATGTTACGGCAGGTGTTTCCACGCAACTGTGTTAAGAAGCTGCTAAGATGCCTGACTGAGTAGTATGGACTCACATAAATGTCACAGTGAGTGAATGCTATTTATTTGGACTGATAATTGTTATGGGTTACTCTTACATTCAATTTAATATGGTTATGTTCAAGTTGTGACACCCAGCTGTTGAAGAAAGAGTAGAAGAAAGATGTACACACTCACTTAAAAAGGATGGTTCTTTAAGAGTTCTTTTGTAAAGGCAACGGTTCTATTTATAACCATGAGTTCTACATAGAATGATTTGCATGCTTAAATGGTTCTTTGCCTGGTGAAATCATACCTCAGATGGCTAGAGAATGTGTTGTATATTATTAAAATACAATATATTGCCCAAAGGATTCACTCACCCATCCAAGTCATTGAATTCAGGTGTTCCAATCACTTCCGTGGCCACAGGTGTGTAAAACCAAGCACCTAGGCATGCAGACTGCTTCTACAAATATTAGTGAAAGAATGGGTCGCTCTCAGGAACTCAGTGAATTCCAGTATGGTACCATGATAGAGCCACCTGAGCAACAAGTCCAGTCGTGAAATTTCCTCACTACTAAATATTCCACAGTCAACTGTCAGTGGTATTATAACAAAGTGGAACGACAGCAACTCAGCCACGAAGTGCTAGGCCACATAAAACGACAGAGCGGGGTCAGCGGATGCTGAGGCGTGTAGTGCGCAGAGGTCAACAACTTTCTGCAGAGTCACTCGCTACAGACCTCCAAACTTCATGTGGCCTTCAGATTAGCTCAAAAACAGCATAGAGAGCTTCATGGAATGGGTTTCCATGGCCAAGCAGCTGCATCCAAGCCTTACATCACCAAGCGGAATGCAAAGCATCAAATGCAGTAAAGCGCCGCCACTGGACTCTAAAATAGTGGAGACGTGTTCTCTGAAGTGACGAATCACGCTTCTCCATCTGGCAATCCGACGGATACGAGTCTGGGTTTGGCGGTTGCCAGGAGACGGTACTTGTCTGACTGCATTGTGCCAAGTGTAAAGTTTGGTGGATCTGGGTTTGGCGGTTGCCAGGAGAACGGTACTTGTCTGACTGCATTGTGCCGAGTGTAAAGTTTGGTGGAGGGGGATTATGGTGTATGGCGGTTGCCAGGAGAACATTGTGTCTGACTGATTGTGCCAAGTGTAAAGTTTGGTGGGAGGGGGATTATGGTGTGGGGTTGTTTTTCAGGAGTTGGGCTCGGCCCCTTAGTTCCAGTGAAAGGAACTCTTAATGCGGGGATTATGGTGTGGGGTTGTTTTTCAGGAGTTGGGCTCGGCCCCTTAGTTCCAGTGAAAGGAACTCTTAATGCTTCAACAGACCAAGAGATTTTGGACAATTTCATGCTCACAACAGTTTAGGGACGGCCCCTTCCTGTTCCAACATGACTGCGCACCAGTGCACAAAGCCACTTTCATAAAGACATGGATAAGCGAGTTTGGTGCGGAAGAACTTGACTGGCCTGCACAGAGACCCGATAGAACACCTTTGGGATGAATTAGAGTGGAGACTGCGAGCCAGGCCTTCTCGTCCAACATCAGTGTCTGAACTCCCAAATGCGCTTCTGGAAGAATGGTCAAAAATTCCCATAGACACACTCCTAAACCTTGTGGAAAGCCTTCCCAGAAGAGTTGAAGCTGTTTTAGGTGCAAAGGGTGGGCCGACATCATATTAAACCCTATGGATTAATAATGGGAGCTCACTCAAGTTCATATGCGTGTGAAGGCAGACGAGCGAATACTTTTGGCAATATAGTGTAGTTCTATTTAGCACCAAAAAGGGTTCTTCAATTGTTGCATCTTGACATAAGTATACATGTAGAACCTTCTGACATATATAGAAGGTTCTATAATACATGTTCTGGACGATATTTTTAATGATTCAGGTCTTTGAACATTCCAAGACTTACATGCATTTTATAGCATACCAATTTTTTCATTTATTCTCTATCTTCGCCTTCGCTCTGCCATGAAGGCATACAGTGTTTCTTGGGGCTCCACTTTAACCTTACACCCATTTACGTAAACTATTTTCTGATAGCACAGGAACCAGAGCTTGTGTATCCAAAGTTTATCTTACTATACTACATGCTGTATATAAACCTTTAGGTCTACAAACTATTTGGGAAAAAGAGCTCAGGGTCAGATCAGTTGGCAAACTATATGGGATAACATCACATTGGCCTCTAAAAATCCTATTCACCAGCTTATTCATTATAATTTTATACACAGATCCTATTTAACTCCCTGCCCGACGCTACCATATGCACCTTACTCCATGTCCTCTTTGTATTTTTTGTCCAGATAGTAGATATGGTACATTTTTACATATGTACTGTTTGAATGTGCGTACATTTTTTAATAATGATCTTTTACATTTTCAAACATTCTCAATAAAACGATTCCAAATACAGAAAAATACAGATTTCCAAACTTTGCCTCTAAATGATAACTCTAAATTGAACTTAAATTGTGCTGAAAAGCGAAGCTGGTTGGCTGGTCTCACAGCCGCCAAAAATATTAGCTTTACACTGGCAAACTCCATGTGTTCTCTGTGCTGGTGGCAATGGATCCTCATTTAATATTAAAATGGAAGATTCAGCTGCAAGGGTCATGGTGCTAGCTGGAGGACCTTGAACACTTCGGAAAGTGGAGCTAAGAGGATTGGTAACTTATTGTGAAACGTTTCATTTGTAGCAGCCTTATTGTATTATTACAGCTGGTGTTATATTCACTATACTGTATTGGTTTGTTCTATATCATTTGATGTATCCAAG
>JAILXH010081546.1:3577-20064 GCA_023558415.1 Piaractus mesopotamicus | reverse complement strand
CTCCAGCACCCCACCACAACCCAGTAGGATAAGCGGTTTAGATGATGTGTGTGTGTGTGTGTGTGTGTGTGTGTGTAGGATATGGGCCATTTTATAATACAAGAAAAATGTAGCACGGGGGTCCTTTGTTTCACATTATGGTTCCAGTGTTCTAGAACCAGGGTGGCATTCTTAAATTATCAGCCCATATCAGGATTCTGTGCAGTGCTTTCGGAGAGGTCAACATCTGAACTCTCTCTTAAGCCGCTTGTTCAATTTGATTATAATTGACCCGTGCACTGAGAGGCTGAGGAGGGCCGCTCTTGTGGAAAGGTAACGAGGGCTGATTGTAAATACTGCATTAGCAGAGCAGTTCACAGTCGTGGCCCTCTTCACCCAGCCTTGGCCAGGAGTGCTTTAAAAGCACTGCAGCCCCAGTGCGCTGGCCCGTGGAGCTGGCCAAGGGCCTGACCGCTGCCTCGCACCACCACTCTCTCTCTCACGCTTTATCAGCACGAGTGGCTCGTTCACATCGCACCGCTGGCCTGATCATTTAAAATAGCCTCCACTTCAGACGCCACCCACCGCCGCAATTAGATCCATCCAGAGAGAGTCCGGGCTATACCTCTAACAGAGTCCTGGTGCAACTGAACATGTGCAGTGAATTGAGCCCTGTGCAGTTACTCAGTCCAACCTGAAGGCTGCAGTAATGGTGAAAGCAGAAGATGCTTACTACAGGTACACTGATTTCCATATTGCATGGAGAAACAGTGCCACAGCACAGCAGAGTGAATCTAATAACCACGGAATCGCAACAAGGAGAGATTTACAACCTTGTTCTATTGTGCATGGTGTGTGCAGCTAATCAGTATATGGCTCTGCTGAGTCCTGCAGTGAAAGTGTACCAAATCTAGACAGTGTTACAGAAATTTAGACTAGAGATTAGCAGGCACAAAACAATGTCAGTTAAATATCAGGTGTGGGACTTGTTTTCAGACCGGGAGTGTGCAGACCAGCCCACCATAAACTCTAGATGCATTTTTCCTGGCACACACACACACACACACACAGCATTGCCTTCATACAAAACAACTTTTTCAAAAATCTGCACATTTCATCTTTTTTATTTCTTGCACTTATTTATCATTTATAGGCCAAAGTTTTTTTTTTATCTTAAATATGACATTGTCATGACGATCAGTATGCTACAAACTAATGCTAGCCAGGTCAGTTAAAGTCAACGACTCTGACTGCCCACCTGCTCGGATAGGTCCTCATCCTCGAAAAGTGCCTTTTCAATTCTTGTCTTTTCGGTGCCACCTTGGTTTTTTGCAGTTCTTACCACTGCTATCCATCTTCACATGATTCCTCCATGAAAACTGCTATGATGGTATTGCAGAAAAGTATTAAACTCTGTAGAGCACTGCCTGTTGTATCAGCCAGTACCAGATTCACACCATCATGCTGAATTTGATGCACTAATCTCTTAAGGCTGATGTTAACTTCTTGTTCGAATTTCTGTTCCCTCTTAAATAGTGCAGCAGTTACACGCCTGTACAGGCATCCGAATCTAGCTGCTACATCATTTAAGCTGGAATGGGAAATAAGAATAAGAAGCTTCTTACTTCTTTAGCAATGTATGCTTTTCACAACCCTAAAACATTTTGATCCAAAGGCTTATGCATAAATGCTTGAAATTTGTTTTCTAAGACTAATATAACATTCATGGCATTTGGCAGATGCTCTTATCCAGAGCAACTTTTAAATTAATCATGTTACCAAGGTAGGAAAATGTAGCATTAGGAGTCCTAGAGGCTTTTATTTCTGTAGCGTGTTGTGTTTGCCCAGGCAGGTCATGGAACCATGGGTCCCCACATGGGGGAACAGTGGTGTTACCCACTGTGCTATACCTACAGTAGGATTCAAAAGTTTGGAATTCTTTGGATCAAAGAAGTTTTTTCAATTAAATACAAAATATAAATTGCAGATAAAAGTATTAAATGGTTTTGTTATGATGCTACTTCTCTACACCTTCACAGATTTAAAGCTTTACATCTGAAGTAGGGGTTAGAGTGGATTTTCTTGGGTTTAAATTCTGAATAAGGTCTGGGTTTTGAAGTTTTATTATCAAGTATTTAATATTACCGGTGTTATAAACTATGAAAACTTTAATTTCATCAGTATTATCAAATATGAATTATGTATGAGCATGTACTGCTTGTTATATGTTATCCCTCCCATATGATTTTATAAGATTTTTTGCTCTTTCTCTTTACATTCCTGCCACTCCTTAAAGGGGAATTCCATGAGTTTTTCCAAATGGCTGCATATTTCTATTGCTGAGATATAAACAAAGTCATTCAGAGTAGTTTGATTTGAACTGGTTATTTGTAGAGAAGCTTACAAACTCAGATTTCTTTACAGTGGTGGTGATGGGAACCAGGGATCATGGTGTTGACAACACAAGTATAGCCATTTTATTTACTATCCAAAACAACCAGTGAACCTACATGTGACTTCTGAACTTTAATTTTTATTGCTGATGATGTTAAAAAAAAGTGGTAAATGTGAAAAAATACATTTTCTTGAGGACTGTTTTGCCTCACAAAATGGATGCAAGAGAATACATTTTAGGCCAAAAGCTTTTCATAAGCATCATAACACAGTGTCTAAGACACCAGGCAGCGCCTTCATAACTATTTTGTGCTAACTTCCTGTGATGTAGTTAAACTCTTCTGGTTCCGGTCACCATCACTGTGAACAATTCTGTGAACTCTGTACGTTTTTCTAGAACTGAGCATTTCACAATAAACCACTCTCTATGGCTTTGTTTATATCCTGATGATTGAATTATGCAGAAATCTCACAAACAATCCTATATTATCAGTGTGGTCTTTTATACCAGCTATGCCAGTACTGCCACATGCGTTTGAAGTGCAATTATTATGTCACAAAAACAGCAGTAGGGGCATGTGGTCGCCACGCTTAAAGCTTTGAGTATGTTTTTTGCTGCTGGCCATGAGCTACTAGAAGCGTGAACACAATACTCAAACTATGATCAAGGTTGCTGCCATGCAGTATGACCATGCTGGTATAAAAAAGCTTGCTATTTAATCAAAGGTGATCAGGGAACAGGACTGGCCAGCTACTAAACTAGCTGACAACATAGATCAGAACAAGTTTGATTAAGATATGTGTTGTCCGACTAAATATTAATTGAAAGTCTTAGTGTGTTCGTGTTGTGTAATCCAGGGGTGGAAAACTGCAGTCCTAGAGGGCTTGGGTTCGGCAAAGTTTGGTGATATTCCTGCTCTTAACATGTCAAATAAACCCTGCAATTACCTGATGAGTTAAATCAAGTGTGTTTAAGTAGGAAAATCACCCAACTGTGCTGGTCTCCAGCTCTCCACTGGAGTTTGCCACCCTTGGTGTAATGGATTAATGAATAAGTGTTTTTTTTTTTCCTGTTGTTTACTTATGCAAATATCTAACAATGTGCACCTACACACTCACGTATCATGTTTACTATTGTGTTTTGTTAAATGAAAGAACAGAATCGAAAGAAGAGTGTAATGGAAAATGTAGGATATGGTCCTTTAAGTTTAGGACTTATTTCACTTCACAAAATATTTGGTAGATCATGAGACAAATGCTACCTCTACATGTGGGCTTAAAGTTAGGGAACCACTGCTTTAACTCAAGTTGAAACATAAACAGAAAACTTTTACTTTTACAGGGTACTCAGATGTTGAAAGTTCTTTCTGAGAGAAGCAGCCCAGCCAACAAACTGCCTAGGTGAGAAATGTGAGCGTGCGTTTGCGTGCAGCAGGAGTGTGTGTGTGTGTGTGTGTGTGTGTGTGTGTGTGTGCATGCGCATGTGTGTGTTTGATAAGAGGTGAACGTGAGGTGAGGTGGTGTTGACCCAGAAAGGAAGTGATGCGTACAGGACAGACAGCCATGACAGCAGGAGAAAACAGAATTCTCACCAGGTGAGAGAGTGTGTGCCCGTCCCCCCCAACTGGCCTGCTGTTTGTATGGAGGTGTGTGTGTGTGTGCGTGCCTGTGTGTTTGTGTATGCTTATGTGCATGTGTGATAGATGCACTCTTTTGTGTATGTGAGGTTGTATGTATGTCTGTTTATACACCTGCATGGTCTTATATAAAAGTGAAAGGTCTATCAGTGACCTCACTGTCGTTACCTGTGTGAAATCCATTCTAATCCTAAGGAAAATAAGCATCTACTCACTTCCATTATACCCTTCTGCTCTGATCCATGAAAGATAAACCACCTTTTGCTGCAGAGTGGTTGTCGGTCTTCTATTTGCCTATTTTTAATTAGCTAATATGGCTAAACAGTGGTTAAGATTTGACAGGCACGTTTTTGGGGATTAGGGGGGAAATTATTATTATTATTATTATTATTATTATACAACGATAATAATAATAATAATAATAGATAAGCCTGTCTTAATTGTTACATAATCACCTGATAATTATTTTAATTGCAATTGTTTTCAAAGGTTTTACAATCATATGTTTGTCACAGACCAAATGTGAATTGGGTGAATTGTCTTCAGTTATTGAGACACATTTTAAGATGAAAACAACAAAAGTTCTACCTTCTGACTGGGTTCTGTAACAGCTTTAGAGGGCAGTGATGAGTAATGTTTGTGTATATGAGCTCGAGTTGTGTAGTTGTTGCACGTCACACATGCCTATAGACACCAGGTTATATTTGTTACTGCTGTTTTTATTATTTAAACATATTGTGGCGTCAGTGCAGAAGAAGACTCGAGAAAATCCTCGTGAACAGGCACTGTAACAGTCAGTCTATATGAAGACTAGAAAAGGCCCGGCCCAGCGCTGCCCCAACACAAAACACAGTGAGTGGAAAACACGGGAGGACGCAACTTACGAGGAGCGTACACACTTGTAACCACTGGTTACACTGCAAAGCCCACCCTCTGCTGACACAATTACTCTAACTTACTTACTCTAACACAACTACACCTCATAACAATGACCACAACAACTACTATTACAACAGTCCCTTCTTACCTGGGGGGTGTGGGGAATCCTGAGAGACACTTTGATGGCCACACTTCCTAAGCTCCTCACAGCAGCGCCGCCCATGGCGGGACACCACAGTGTGTGTTCCGTTAGAAAATTCAATACTTACAGTTATTTATTAAAAAAATAAATAAATTGCACACGCAATCTGTAGTATCCATATGCCTGTGTGACATGCATGCATGCGGCAGGCAGTCGAATTTGGGTATAACAACGCTTCCCATAGTGTTCAACTACAAAGTGAAGTTTTGTTAATTTTTAAAGCTCACAGTAAATCACACCGTGTGCTAAACCACTGACAAGTCTGCTGCCTCATTGAAGACCTGGATGCGATTTGAATGAGCTGAGAGAAGTTTTGGGGATATATTTATGGTAATGATTTGGGTGACTATTGACTTTTAGTGTTTGTTAGCAACATTGGCCTTGTAGCTCCAGCACTAAACTAAAGAAGCCAAATTTAGAGACTGTAATGAAAACAGACCTGCCTCATCACCTGAACCTTATGGAACACCACACTCAAGAATTAAAAATATAAGTAAATAAGAAAATTCAGAGAAAAGAAATTGAGGAAGAGGATCTTTCTTTCCAGTAAGAATAGGCCACTTTCATTGTTGATGACCACCAGCCTTATACAACATGTGGCACAACTGGGATTCGAGGTCAATGCTTTATTTAATCATCACCCCTGGGTTGCACTTGGGTTTTGTTGCCTGCAGCAGCATTAGACAGCTGACGCCATATTTGGCCCTCACCACCAGGTTGCCCATTTATAGTACTCTGTGTTGACAGGCATGAAAACCACAATCCAGAAGAGCACATGACTCTGTGTGTGTGGGTGTGTGTGTTTGTTACTATATGTGTATATGTGTGTCCTCTCTCATATCATTCATACAGGACATTTCTGACCGGCATGTTCTGCCATCTGAAACAAAAATATCACATGGCATTGCTTGTTTTTTAAAAAATTCCCTTGAACCATAAACTAAATCTTATAAATAGAGGGTGCTTCTGGTAAATAGCCTAAAATAAAAGCATGCTTGTGCACAGACATTATAGGGACAGAGGCTCAGCTTGAACATGAACATGAATAAAACTATTTTAATTTTTATCAATAGAGATGAAATTCAAACATAGTGTTGGGTTTTTCCCAAAGCAGCCTAAAATACTAACTTCACTTCCTGAGCAGGGAATTGAACCACCAGCATATCAGACTACTAACATTATCCACTATGATGTCTAATGGCTAAAAATCATGGAGTTGCAACTCTGTTTAATTTACTTTTATTAATTATTTACATTAACAAAAAGTTTATTTTGCAGGTTTTCTAATGTTTAGTTGTAGTTCAAAATATCTACAATTATAGGTGCTTTATTGGTGTGATTTCCAGCACTGTGGTCAGGGCCGGCTCTAGCGCCCCCCCTCATCTTGCTAGCTGTTGTACTGAAAAAGTAATTAATAACAATGACTACCCCTAGCTGTCCAAATTATATAAAAGTATAACTTGCTAATTGTATATTGTGGCTAATTATGACTAATTATTGCTGATCATTGGATGCTCATTCGGTTATAATAAATTACACTCTAAACTACACATAACCTTCTCAGCATTCTCTCTCAAGGGGTCGGTATTCAAGATCAAATAGTTGTTTTGTCCAACTACAAGCCAAAACAGAGGGCATAATGTTAACACTACAAAAAAAAAAAAAAAACTTTACAAACAAACATGATCTTTAAGCTTTTTGTCCTCTTCTGCTCTTTTTTTCCATTTTTGGCTCAAGATGCGTACGTTCTTTTTTGAAACATGATTAAACTTTTGGTTTTTTTTTTCTCCCTCACTTGAACATCTTAGACAACATGATGGTACAGTAAATACCCAGAGGTTTTTAGGGCCCCCCTCCGTCCTAAGCTGCCGCTTATGTCTCTTATTAGGTTGAGCCGGCACAGGCTGTGGTGATGCATACATCTGTGACAGGCCAGGGTTACGGAGGAGAAATCTCCACAGGTGCCAGTACCGTACCAGAGTACTGTGACCCACAGAGTGTTGAAGCTCATGGAACCTAAGACGACCTCATGCGCTTCTCCCAGATAGGCTCAGCTGAGTCTTGCTGAAACAGATCTTGAAGAATGTCTATATGAAACACAATTATTATGCACACCAACCAAAAGGGCACTTAAACAGTCTGAGGGCAAAAGGACAGGGGCTCAAACTCATCTGGGTCTTTCTGTAGGCATGGCTGCATAGAAGACATGGTCAGGAAAATGGCACATTATACCTTTAAGGTTTGTTAGACCTTAAATCATCTTTCAAAATATGCACTCAAACAAGAGCCTCATCAGCAATTCAGATTCTCCTCCAAGCTACAGAGCTACCTATTACAACCTTCCTTTAAAGTTCGGCATGCTTCAACAAAGCTGGTTAAGTCAAATGTAGGACAAGCTAATGCCGCATAGAAATCAGAACCTAAATTGGGTCGTTTTGACTTTGATATTTACTTATTAATTCCAGTTTGATCATAGGCGTCTCAGGGATCTCTTTTATTGAGCAGCAGCAGGCTACCATCAGTTGTCAAGGGCCAACAGTCCTCCAATGTGTGCAAAGTCTATGATCACTTTTTTCCAGTAGAATATTGTCAAGCAGCTTGTTGAGCTTGGATGAGACAACTAAGCAGTTGACTTTGCCACATGACCATGCAGATGTGCATCATTGCTTAATGATGGAGATAGGGACCCCCTTGTCTTTTTTAATGAGAACGTGGCCCATTACATTCTCAGGCAAACCACCTACAGGCAGCACATGGTGCAGCTGGAATTCAAACCCGAATCCCTGCAGCAGAGCCCAGCTCTGTGTTGCTAAGAAGTGTTTTTGCCAGGAGTTGATTGGCGTCCAAGTTTCTTGAGTTGATGAACTATTTGTATAATGGGTAGCACAGACCATGCCAGTGAAAAGCAGGTCTATGGCTGGTGATTGTGCCAGTGGGCTCACAAAGTATAGTGACTGGCTTTGTGTGACAGAAGACTGAAGACCTGCCTGTTGGTCCAGCCTCAGCGTGTGTGTGTATTTGGAATGCAGAGCGAGGATTCTGGGGCCTTTGAATGAAGTTTTGGCTCGGAGACTTCACTGTCATCTGTGACAGATGGTGGAAAACAGCAAGTGCTGAGGAGAGATATTCAAATCTGATCTTGGAGAACCTGAAGAAGATTCCTGGCGAGAGAGCGAGAGAGAGGGAAGAGAGAGAGAGTATTTGCAAGATATTGATTTGATTGGCAGAACTAAAAATGGCTGTTCTTTGTTGTGTGCTTGTTTACCATTCTGCTGCTATACACACCGTATCTCCATGATAGCTTCATAGATAAATTTTATTTTAAAATTTCCTTTACATTTAGTTAAGATGTTGCCAGCACCTCGGTGTAGAAATAGATGTCTCTGAAAAAACTGAACACATAGAAAATGTAGATACTGGAGGCATTCAGGCTCCAAAAGGTAACAGCTATTTCTTATCTGAACTGCTACTTTCTTTTTAGGGTTGGCGTGTATAAGAAAAACAGGCAGTGAAAGAGAAAGATACAATGAAGTCAATGATAAAGCATAATAAAGGCGAGAGAGAGAGTGTGAGAGAGAGATAGTGAGTGTGTATAGAGTGAGTGCCAGTGGAGGAGCAGTGTTGGCACTGAAGAATAGGGCAAACGGAGCACATCCACTCCATCTGTGTGCACGTACACCCAGGCAGACCTGACTGGGCCCAGGTCCCCTCTCCCACGCCTCCTAGCACTGACAGAATGCACTGCCGGGCCAGATGGGGCATGGTTTGGGGCGGACAATGCTGCACCTTGTTAAATTTGCAAAAGTTTCACTCATTTCTCTAACAAGTTCTGCACTGTGCATTTTTTGTTTCGACTGCAGGGCCCATATGTAAGTTAAGGAACCAAAAAAAGTCATTATATTTAATGTGATCTTTTTAAGTTCTCTTTATCCCTCAGATTTAAACATGCTGCTGCTTCTGTGCCTCCTCTGATTTTCAGACTTAAGGACAATTCCATTGATTTTTCAAAATTTCTGCATAGTTCAATCATTGAAATGTAAACAGTCATTCATCATTCATTCAGTCAAGTTTACTGGTAAACTTACCAGTTTTCTTTACAGTGGTGGTGATAGGACAACCAGGCATTGGATGTCTACAACACAAATATAGGCATTTTATTTACTATCCATAACCACCAGTGAACCTACAGGTATCTTTTAAGTTTTATATTTAATGCTGCTAATGGTAGTGGTAAATCTAAAAAAGAAGTTTTCTTTGTATGCTTTTGCCTTATTAACCCTTCACATACCTCTCCTACAGCAATTAGTTTATGTATGTATGTAAAAACAAAACATACCTTTACCATAATCATAACCATTTTATGTAATAACTTTATGTGAGCTAACTTTGAGGCAGTAAACTCTGAAAAATTGATTTAGTTAGTTTCTCCAGAATAACACATTTCACATCAAACCATTCTGAATAACTTTGTTTACATCCTAATGACTGAATTATGCAAAAATTAACAATGAATCGGTTGAATATATGTTAATGGCCTCTGTTTTGTGCGTGATTTAAAAAGCATGATGTGCTGATACACTAAACTTCAGTGTGAATGTGTGGGGTTAAACTGCTGTAGGCTGAATGGGAGGATGAATGTAAATGTGTTGGTTATTTCTGACATGAAAACAATAAACTCGAAACTGGCTGTTTTTGCAGCTTAATTTTCCAACTATGGCCTGTATGGCCTAAATATGTGTGACTAAGTCGTTGGTTAGTCTAAGAAACTAGTCTGAACCAAAACATTTGTAAGAGCTGTATAAAAGACTAGTAAATTCATATTTCTGCTTACATGCATGTCAGCATTGTCAACTTTACAATGGTAAATGCCTATTTCATCACATCTCAGTATATCCATATATACATTTCTCATCATTTAACAAACATCTGCATTCCTTTTTCTCATTCTGCTTTAAAGTTTAATTATGTCTATTTTTGAGAAAATGTCTGTTGTGAGATATCCTGTGTGGACAGAAGTATGTGGACACCCCTCCTATTATTGAGTTCAGGTGTTTCAGCCACGCTGTTGCTAACAGGTATATAAAATCAAACACATAGCCAATCTCCATAAACAAACATTGGCAGTAGAATGGGTCATACTGAAGAGCTCAGTGATGTGGCACTGTCATAACATGCCACATTTGCCACAAGTCAGTTAGTGAAATTTCTGCCCCACTAGATTTGCCCCAGTCAACTGTAAGTGCTATTATTGTGAAATGGAAATAGGAACAGCAACAACTCAGCCATGCAGGCTCACAGAGCAGTGCCACTGAGTGCTGAGAGTGAAGAATTGTCGTTGTTCTTATGTTCCAGAGTTCCAAACTGCCTCTGGAAGCAACTTCAGCATAATATATGTGCCTTAGAAGCTTCATGAAATGGGTTTCCCCAGCTGCACACCAGCCTAAGATCACTATGCTCAATGCCAAGCGTCAGCTGGAGTGGTGTAAAACATGCTGCCACTGGATTCTCGAGCAGTGGAAACTCTCTAGAGAGATGAATCATGCTCAGTTCTCGGATGTCAGGAGAACACTACCTACCGGACTGCATAGCGCCTACAGTAAAGTTTGGTGGAGGAGGGATAATGGTCTTGGACTGTTTTTTAGGGTTGGGGCTAGGCCTCTTAGTTCAATGAAAGACAATGTTAATGCTACAGCATACAAAGATATTTTGGACAACTTTCTGGCAATAGTTTGCCGAGGTCCGTAAAGATGTGGTTAGGTGTGGAGGAACTCCAGTGGCCTGCACAGGGCCCTGACTTCAAACCCACTGAACATCTTTGTTCCTCGTTGTTGATTGTAAGGCAGGCCTTCTTACCCAAGATCAGCATCTTCAAAATGCTCTTTTGACTGAAAGGGTACAAATTCACACAGACACACTCCAAAATATTATAAAATATTCATGCTCATGTTTTTGGAATAGGATATCCAACATCCTAAAGGAGTGATGGTCAGGTGTCCACATACATTTGGCCATATATGTTGTTTCCTCTCCACAAAAGTCTAAACTCTTTTGCCTTTTGTGACTCATGTTTGTTTTGGTGTCAAAACAGCTGTTTCACTACCGAAAAAGCCAAAAAAGTTGCAGAAGCTACTTGTGCCCATGGAGCGATCTAAGTGCTTACAAATCTATCTGTAATAGTCTGGCTAATATTAGCCTGGACATCATGTTTAAATCAAAGTCGGCTTAGGTTAGTCCTGCTATCACAGTCAAACCATCTTGTTTACATGATTACATCTTAGATTATCAGTCTTAAGCTAATATCGAACCATTGATGAGCATGTAAAAGTAGTTATTAAAAGCTTTTTTATGTAACCAAAAGTGCTTCTACACTGGAATTGCTCCACAGAATCGTTTTGGAGGAAGAAGCTGAGAAAACAACAGGCAAAGTCATTACTGCCATTTTGAAACCTGAACATTGGATTTTGATGATGGGCATTGTTGACATTTCCAAACTATGTCATAACAGCAGGGCAGCAGCAATGTCACCTGTTCCAGTACTTATTGATTGGCCTTTAGAAAAAGAACTTTTAAATATTTCCACTGCGGAGGCATAACATCTCTCTCGATATTTCATGAGCTGATGTTAAAGCTCATAATGACTGACATAAAATATGTTCATCTCTGAAGTAACAGAATGTCAGATGTGGGATGCGAGTCTGAGTTACATAATAGCGTGTGACATATGGCAACACAACAGATGTTTTTGGAAGACAGCGCTAAAGTGGTGGAAGCATACTTTTAGATATTTTTAATTCTATTAACACTACACAGTGTTTTGTGTCCTAATTTGTGTGTATAATTGTATAATGTGGTTACCCAACAATGCTCCCGAAGACGTCCTGTAGAGTTTAGTTTCACAACAGTGTTAACTCACCTTCCTCTAATAATCACAAACATCTGAAGACCTTCAATCTTAAAGGTGCCACAAAGGGTTCTTTGGAGGGATGTCCTAGAACAGTGTTCCTTAACCCAGTCCTCAGTGTCCTCTGGCCAGTCCACTGAGTAATCACTGCAGTACTGAGTAATGTAGTGCATTATATAGTGATTATTCTCACTGCAGTATAGGGAGGAATTATGTAAATGGAAATATACAGTATATGGAACCAAAATCTGTCCATCTTATTAATACATATCCTCCTGCATATGTGTGCATATATGTAATCAAAAAACTCAGCTACAAAGAACTTATACTATTTCTAATTTGGCACACTTTCTTGCATGTGAAAGAGAGAAGTGATAAGAACATCTTGAGCCATCGCCAAAACCTTACAAAATGGATTAGAACCTGAAGAAAACTGCTTTGGTAGAGAGTTATTACATACACACATGCACACATACAGACACACATACATGCAGTACAGTGCAAAGGTCTTTTACACCCAAGCGCATTATTTAAATCTAATCATCTTGGCAGTAAGTGTGTTTTTGCTTATAAAAAAAAAACACCATATAATATTAATGCAAATAAACATATATACAGTAAAAAGTAACAATAAATTCTTGTTTTCAAAAAAAAGGGAGTTGATCTTAAGAGCTAGTTTGAAGAACAAAGTTTGTTTCCAGATTTCTCCTCAATGCCCCCAGCCATCACATACATTTGTGAAGGCACTCTTAGTCCAAGCAGGTATTGGATGATAACTACAGTCAGTACTGGGCTGCACTAAGGAGATGTTTGGGAATAGTTAAATAAAAAAACATACACAAAATCACAAATCACAAAATCAAAAATATGTTTTTCTGAGCAAATACACACTTACTGGTCAGATAAATAGCTTTTTAAATCTCTTTTTTTTTCAGGTGCCTAAAAATTGTACACAGTACTGTACACACATATGTCACTTATATACCACTTTAAGATGTCTAACAGCATGCTAGTTGTGTGATAGACATTTGATCCTGGAATTATCCAGGTCCACACTGCAAGTCTCGTAATCACATAACTTCAGTAGGTTCATAGTAGTTACCAAATACTTAATAGTAGCTACTGAATAATTAGCCTAAAATGACCCATATCCTACATATTTCTTGCATTTAACCCCCACCCCCCACCCAAGACCATTTAAAATCTTTGTGTGGTTTTATTCAGCAAAAATGATCTGACCTCTGACCTCTGCTCTGATTGGGTGCCCTACATTGCACCTCATTTAAAAAACAGTTCAGTCTGAGACACTCCTTCTACCCTCACTGTGAATGGGCAGAATAAATGTGAATAAACTGCTGCAGTTTGAATGGGCAGATATATAATTCATAGTTTATTTATTTGACATAGACATAACTGTAGCATTGGAGCTGCAACATACAATTATGCGCAAGCACCAAATGCACTGTTTTTAGTGTTTATAGCGAAACACTACTTTACAGCACCTGTCCATGGAAGACTTTTTAAACGTAAAAAAATAAAGAGATACAATACAGGTGCAAATACAAGTGTGTCAATACAAGAATACAGTGTGAGAACAATATTGTTTCTCCTTTAGCCATGATTTAACACCTCTAACACAGTGAAGTTAGGTTGGGTTTTCAACTCAGTGGGTAAACAGTTCCAAATTGTTGCTCCTTTAACAGAGAAGGCTGATTGTCCAAATGAGGTTTTGCACTTTGCGCAACGATAATTACCGTTCGTTGAGGCCCGTGTGCTGACTCTGCTGGAGTGATGTGGTCTTGAAACATATTCACTACGCAAGGGGGAGCATGACCATGTCATATTTCTCCAAGAAGAATTTTTATTATCTGGTTATGTAGGGATGTGATGTGTTTTATAGTTGTTTGTGAGGCTTGTGACCGGAAGTGAGGCAATATGAAAGATGTGAGAATATCGTATCATGAAGAACTTTTTTGCAGATATTAGTCTCTATTTCAGAGGTGAATCTAAAATGATTCTTGACGTTGTCAACATCACTGATGACTTTAATTTTTTATTACCTTTGAAGTTTCATTTTTCGTGTCATTTACAAATAGAAAAACAAATTGAAACAGTTTTTTTTACATTCAGTGTGAGAGGTATACGTTAATGCATTGTTTTTTTGTGACCTCACCACAGCAGTCGTATGCAAACACTCCTGGTCAAATTACACTCTTCTGCACATTTTGATGCACAATTACTGTTTATTTGCTGAACAAATTGGAAAAAAATATAACAGAAAATGTTCAAAAGTAATGGCACATTCTATATATGGTTTTATTTTATTTTTTTCCCTTATATGTTAAACTAAACAGAAGATAAACAGAAATTGTGCACTAAGATTTGCAGAAAAATGCATTATTTAAGTGTGTCCACTGTAGAGGATGTGGTAACTTTTTTATTTTCACTTCAACAAAACATGTCATTTGACCAGGGGTGTTCAAGCTTTTGCATACGACTGTATATGGATGTTAAAGACAGATGAGTCAACAGGACATTTTGAAAGTTTTTTAAACTCAGTGGTTACACAGTACATCAAGACTAGGGTTTAAAGGGTTAACACTCTAGGACTTAGGCATAGTCTTAAGCAGAATATTGAAATTTGTAAGAATGTATGGCAGTAGTTCAGTAGTATATCTGATCCAGCCCATGCCAGGGTTATCATAGTTTTGAAATTTCCATTAGTTTTTTTTTTGTTTCATTTTTCCTTTTTTCAGTTTAGTTTCATGAAGATTTAAGGGTGCATTTATTTTCTGAAAGGTAAGTTTTAGTTTAGGCTTTATTTCGTTTCAGTTTAAGGTTTAGTTTTAACATTATGATGGATGCTGTGATAGTAGGTATTTGATAAGGGTAGAATAAAATGAACACAACAGTAGACTGAGCTCGGCTGGGCTCCAGCTTTCCTTAAAGACGGCTAAACACAGAAAAGTTCCACTTCTGAACTTCCATTTAAACACTGGATGTTTTTATTATAGTTTTGATTTCATTTTTTTGAAATTTGTGATTTGTTTTAGTAATAGTTTTAGTGAATTATATAATAACCCTGGCCGATGCAGGGCTTGATAACTAGCTGATGAGCTGGATCAGTGAGTTAAGGCAGGAAGAGCTGAATCTGTGCAGGCCAGTGGGTCCCCAGGACTGGAGCTGAGAAGCACTGATGTATGGAAACACAACTCTTAAAGTGTGGTCTGCTCTTGGTAAGCTGACAGCTGGTTGGAAGGGAATTTTAAAGGAGGTTGGGGGACAGAGTGACTCATGTTGTCACATCTCTCCCTTTATGAGCCTCTCACCTCATTAAGTCTCTAACAGTGTGGAGAGGCTCGGACAGACTGGAGGACTTTATCACACCACTGATCTCCCCCATCGTCCTCTCGCCCTTCAATCTCTCCTCACCCCCCACACTCATCACATACTGAGGAAATGACTTCAGCCACTAGTATCATTTACTTTTTCATATTAATGATACTTAATATCTTGGTAGGAGTGTTATGAATTAGTACACTCTTAAAAATAAAGACACCACAAAGGGTTCTTTGGAAGGACCAAAGAACATTTGAATGGATAGCTCTTTAAAGAACCTCCACATACTATAAAGGTTCTGTATATCAATTATACTATATTGTATTGGGCCACTTAGCAATAGTGTTTTTTCCATCAGTGGTGTGTGTGTGTGTATTTCATTACAAATAGTATTATCAGCAAGAAAACTTGAGCAAAATGTAGAATCTCTGGAATATTTGCATGAATTTTTGAATTTGCAGATTTTTTCATTATTTGACGTTGCTAATAACAGCATACACTTGAGATGGTAAAAAGAGTGCACAAAGCCTCTAAAAAGTAGACAAATGCACCTGAGAGTTGCATGAACACGTGCTTTGAAGGAAGAGATAAGAAAATTTGAGCTTTTTGTGCAAAGACCTTAACATGGCCAGTCATGAAATCGCTTAAATTTGATTAGTGACCTAGAAATAGTGCAAAGTCTCGAATATTTCTCCATTTTACTTTTCATTACTTTTGTTTATTGTTTTTCATTCTGAAACTTTTCAATGTGGTCTCACTTTTGGACCACACTGTATAGTTGTATGCAGAAGCCTTATGCAAAAGTTTGAACACCCCTTGTCAAGTTACATTTTGTTGATTTTCTAAGTGAAAATATGTTAAGCCAGACTTAAATAAGTAATTTATTATTTCCTGAGTTGAACAGTATTGGGAAAAAAATAAAACTTGAAGTATAAAATGCACCGTAACTTGCACACACAGTTATCTGTTGAGGATGTGTTAATTTATTTTGACTCAGAAAATCAACAAAACTTAATTTGACCGGGGTGCCCAAACTTTTGCATATGACTTTGCATATACATCGTATGTCTCAAGTATATGCATGTTTATATAAGCTACATACACGTATATTTTGTGGAGCAGATCACTGTGTATCTTTAAACCTGAGAGCTCTGTG
>JAILXH010081419.1:0-20185 GCA_023558415.1 Piaractus mesopotamicus | reverse complement strand
TGTGTGTGTGTGTGTATATATATATATATACATATACACATACACACACACTATATATATATATATATATATATATGCATGTAAAACATCTTACAATAACTTCTAATTATTAATATGAAAAGTAATTCCAAACTTTTGAATGGTAGGGTACATCATCAATTCACAATGGAGACATACAGAAATGTACACTGCCTATCACAAGTTTGTGGACCCCTAGCCTTTAAAAAAGCTCTTAATACAAAAAGAGCATCTCTTCCTTAAAAAAATTCATTCCCTTCCAGTAGAATATTTTCAGTAGGTCAAGCTTTTTCCTTAGCATATCATAGGAATGACTTTTTCTTTAAATATTAACTTACTATGTCATAAAAATGACTTAGTTTCTCCAAACACTGACTTACTATGTCAGAATAATGATTTACTACAACCTTCAACATTAAGATTTAGCATATCATAATAATGACTTATTATCCTGAAATAATTACTTATTTAAAATGTACAAAGTCACTGTTTTATGATACTAGATCAATTTTTCAAGACAAAAGCCAGAAGTCATTTCGAGACATCAGGACAATATTTAGAGAAAATAAGTCATTATTTCAACATATAAAGACAAAAGAAAATTTAAAAAAAAAAAGATAAAAATAAGTCATTACTGTTAGATACTAAGTCCTGGCCTGGGCTTCTATAGTTCATGCTCGGTTTGCAGTGACTGAACATATTAAACAGAAAGCTGTTCAGATCATGCCAAAGTGCAAAACTTCAGAAACATCTGACAAAGGCCTCATCTTGGGAATGACATCACTTTATCCCCTTGTGGTAATATCAGCCTTCATCAGCACTCAAACCTTTCAGGCATTTAATCACATCTGGACCAAAAGAGTTTCAATATGTGGTTCTAACAATAGTTCAGAAACAAAAACTGCCAAATCGTAATTTGAGCAAAACCTGCTCTTCATACCAAAGATAAACATGATTTGATACATGTGAAGATGAGTGTTGCAAAAAAAAATACCCAACATGTTAACCCTTTTGTTGCCAAATGAAGGCTAAAGCGCTAATAGCAGGTTTTACGGTGATCTGGCTGTGTTTGTGCTGTATTTCTGGGTTGTGGGATGTTAGAGCTGGTTTCTCCCACTCTGGCTAGTGATGGCAGGTTCCTCTGAGTGTTCTGGTGTGTAAACGTCACTATTTTTAACCCTTTGTTTATAATATGAAAGCAGAGATGTAATATAGCAGTAGTGACTGGGGTGTGGGTGATTTTGGAGCTGGATTGCTGGCTGATGGATGGTCACAGGTGGATGAAATGGATTGTGAGGGCAGAGTCTAATGAGTGATCTGATGTGTGAATCAGGTCACTGCTTTAACCCTGTGTTGGAATATGAAGGCCAAAAAGCAGAGCGATAATATCAGGATTTTGGGCGATTTTCCAAGCCAAATGACTCACTGATGCTGACATCACAGCTTGATGACATCATGCAAACCAGTTAGGGGTGGGTCTGCTGAATGTTCTGATATGTGTATCATGTCTGTAGCTTAAACCATTCTGAAGTTATGAAGACTAAGTTACCTTTGGTTTTGCTTCGGGTCCTAATGGTTAAGACAAACCTCTCTTATAAAGTATTTGCAGATATTGTTCTTACTCCAGTGAAAATCTAACATAAATTTCAATACGTGTGGTGTCCCCAAAGTTTTGACAGCCAGCGTCCTTCAGTATCACAGCAGTGGCCAGAACGTGGCAGTGAGAACACAGGTGGCAGAGCGTGGAGGCCTTAGGTGTGATCTGTTTGGGAAGTAAACAAAGGGGCCTGTGTTACGTACCTGCTCCTGATAGGTTTTCAGGACTTGCGCCACGTCACTGACTGAGGGAGACTTCAGTTCCACCAGATCCTTCTCAAGGGCACCAAGCTGCAAGCAGAGAGACCAATTCAACACTTCCTATTTGGACACAGCAAGAGCCAAATATGACAGTCTAGTGCTTATGTAACTCAAGCTAAGGGTCACAAATATGCCAGAGAAACAAGCTTTACGTCAGAAGACACAGAATTTGTGGTTCTCTCTTCATGAACTAAATTCACATGATGCTTATAGATTGGTTGTGTTTATATGAAACAGATTCATCAGTATATTCATCAGTATATTAATACAGTATTGTGCAGCAAATAAACAGAGATGGCACTGATCCCGAAATAGCACTCACTCACACTGTGTGATGTTAGCTGTGTAGTTCTTCCCGTGGCGTAGTAGAGTGATTCAGTAGTTTGAGCATAATAGGCCAGTTTTAGATTCTCATATTATGTGAACTGCTACAAATTAAAATAGCTCACTAAAGAGCTTAGATTACATCATCTGGATTAATAAAGTTATTTATTTGGGTGGAAAGTGCTTGAAGTGCATTGACCATCAAATCAATCCTTCATTAAATTTAAAGGGGATTTCACCATTTTTTCACAATTTCTGTATAATTAAATGGAAATTCAGAGTGGTCAACAGAAAGTTATTACATGATATAGTTACGAATAAACTGCCTGATGTCTGAGACATTGTTTTATGATAGTTTTGAAAAGGTTTTGCCCTAAAATGTGTTCTTAAAATCCATTTATGGCTTTCAATAGTCCCCAATGAAAACACATTTCTGCAGACTTATCACTACTTTAACATCAGCAACACTACACATAAACACTCAGAAGACGTGTAGGTTCACTAATGGTTTTGCATAGTAAATAAAATGCCTGTAAAGAAATTCAAGTCGGTTAGTTTCTCTACAATTTAAAGTAATTCCACATCAAACCACTCTGAACGACTTTACATCATAACAACTGAAATACTGAGAACTTTTGAAACATTGGTGGAATTCCCCTATAAATTAAGCGTGCTGATTGGCTTTTTAACTGTTTTCACTGTATTACAGCCTTTCCTTACTTTTAATGCTCTGAATATAATTGCACTGTTTTATAATATAATTTTATAATATGAATAAAAAGAGGTCCTATCTTCCTCGGAACCTAAGGCTGGTATTTTTGTCTGCTCTGTGTACCACTCCTGCTGTTTCCTGCTAGCGGGCTGTCCTTGGACAGTGGACAGTTGTAGGCGTTGTCCTGCGCTGCCCTCTCTCTCTCTCCATGGCAGTACCAGTGCTTCAGCATAGCCACTGCCGCCTTAAGCTGGCACATGAGCTGCCAGGACCCGGCTACCTCCTGCTGCCCCGCCCACAGGCCACTGACCAAAAAACATGCTGACTCAGTGATCCCGCTCCATTCCTTTGCCTAACAGAAACCAACTGAAGGCCAAACGCTGACGTGGATGGCACTGTCCCTTTAAGGCATCTACATTATTTTGCTGATTTTTAAAATTTCTCTTCAATTCAATCGTTTAGATGCAAACAAAGTCACCAAAGTAATTCAGAGTGGTTGATGTGGAACGGTTCATTGTAGGGATTCCACTACTGTGGTGGCGATAGGAACTCGGCGCACAATGTCTATAAATGCAAACATTTTATAGATTATCCAAAATGACCAGTGAACCTATATGTGTCTTCTGAGTTTTCATATATGTTGATAATGCTAAAGCAGTAGTAAAGCCAAAAAACACATTTTCTTTGGGTACTATTTTCGACGTACCTCACCTCATGACGCCCTGTATGTACCCCTCTGCCATGAATGTGTTAAAAAAAAAAAAAAAAAGTATGTTTTAGGGCAAAACCTTATTGCAAAATGACTGTAAAATAATGTTCCAGGTATCTGTAAGTGCATTTGTAATTGTTTCATGCAGTAGCTGTTCTGATGTAGTCTTTAGATGCATTAAATACTTCAGACTTCTGGTTCCCATCAACACCACTGTGAACATTTCTGACTCAATAAGATTTCCTACAATAGAACATTCAACATCAAACCACTCCGACTGCCTTTGTTCACATGTTAAGATTTAGTTTTTGAAAAAACAGTAGAAGTCCCCTTTAATTATCCTTTGGATATCTAGTGTCATTACTGTTTTGTTATATAATATCTACTCAATTCACATAATTATTTCAATGTAATTACAAAACTAATTAATAGTTATCTAATGAATTATCTGGTGAATTTACATTTGACTTTCCCAAATGTTTTTTTTTTTGCCTGCACTACTAACTTTCTGATGTGAAGTGCCTCATGGAACTCACTCATGTTCAGCAGGCTAAAAATTCTTCACAAGGGGGTGCCGCTAGCAGAAGAATAATAAAGTGACAATAATTTTCCATCAAATTCGGATCATATCACCTCTTCTTCTAAGAAACGGGAATGTGGTGTTGATTCAAAGCTTAGGATCTGCACTTTCCACAGAACTGATCTGCTTGTTTCAATGATCTACATGAGTGAGTAACAACGAATCTAATATTGTATCTTGCTTTTGTTACTGCCAGCATTAACTGTGACTTCTAGTGGTTATGCTACTCAACATTCAGCTGAACAGCCCTAAAATCACCACTGATATTCTGTTTGCAGTACCTTCTCTGACTCCACGAAGTGTGTGGCCACCCCTGCCCTTTGGACATCTCGGCCTCTGAGCCGGAAACCAGTCATGGCCAGAAACAGCCCCAGCTTTCCCTGGAGCCTCGGGAGGAAGTAGCCACCTCCGACGTCAGGGAATAACCCTATAACACACAACCAGAGAGCGTGAGGTCATCACAGAGCCGTGCATGCCGTGCCCTTTCTCATGTTGTTGAATCATTCTTGAATTTGTAAGCGTGCTGCTTCCTTGCTTGCAGTGCTCTAAGGAGCCTCTGTAAACACACCGCTTTCAATTTTGACAGTTGCAAAGCCTCACTGGTCCTATTAATAATATTTGTACAGCATAATACACACAAAAGACCTCAAACAGTCCTCCACGTCCACTGTGTGTTTATGATCTCAGTAAACAGCGCAAAAGATCTCGCTCGGTCACCACTTCTGGACCATGTCCAGGCAGCCAACGCCTAGACTAGACAACGCACTCAAATCCCACCACAGCACGGAAATTAGGATTCATTTCCTCTCTCAAGTGTCTTGTACTTTTGGTGAGAAACACAGAGAGACAAATCGATTCAATTAAACGATGGAGCAAACTAGCCCTGTTAGATGTACAGCCAAGGTCTAAATCAGCGCGTATTTCCTCATAAAAATGTACATCTGAGGTTTGTCAGAGCATAGTGTATGTTTTTAAAGCCTAACTGCTCAATTTGCAGGACAATTATACAATTTTCAAGCGTTTTTAATAATAGAATGTTGTTCTTTTAAACAGTAGAGGACAAACCAATTATCTCAAAGGTCGATGTGTTGATGTTTTTACGCAACTGTGGCTGTAAAAATGACATTCGCTCCTTCACGCAGCATGAAAGCCAGAGCAGACGCAGACCACCTCCCCCCCATGTTAGGATTAGTCCGCCTGACCCGATTTCAGGCTGCAAATGCAATATCATAAACGCAGATTATAGCTGCGTTGTTCACTCGTTTGCTTTGTCCCACACAAAGCATGATTTAAAGACACAAATACTCTTTAATCCAAAGGGGGTGGGCAGCTATGGGTTCAGGGCGTGGGGGTGGGGACTGGGTTCCCTTGGTTTTGGGGGGTGGGAGCAGCGTTTGGAAACCCAGATGGTTAAGACTACAACTTAGGAGTAGGCAATATGATGACAAATCATTATCATGATAAACTATGTCACGATATATTTTTCTAAGTATATCATGATAATCCAGATTTAGACCAATTAAAAGAGACTGTAAACAACAACCACCAGCACCACCAGTGTATAGTTAGGCCTGTCA
Source organism: Piaractus mesopotamicus (assembly GCA_023558415.1). NCBI lineage: Eukaryota > Metazoa > Chordata > Actinopteri > Characiformes > Serrasalmidae > Piaractus > Piaractus mesopotamicus. Next base: position 14,408 of record JAILXH010081419.1, on the reverse strand, counting down.
CAATCATGAAATTTTCGCTGACGAAGGATTACCATTTAAATAACTGCAATTAACAATGGTTCAGTGTACACTTCTTTTGATATTCATATTCATCAATCATAACAGCTCACTGTTAACCTTTTTATTAAAGTGTTATAACTGTTGGCCGATGCTTTTTTGACCTAATGTTTATGACCTAATGAATGACCATTAATAATCTAATTTTAAAATGGTCATAAATGCCTTATAAGGGTAGTTTTATTCCAAACATCAATAACCAAACATTACCCCCCACCTTCTAAAGGTGCTATTAACAAACATCAAATAAACAAACATTACTCATCTGAAGATCTTACTGAATCGTTTTTGTAAGACCCAATAAATGCATTTTCTGCTTATGCAACTCAATCATATTCATTCATTCATGTTGTGAAGTAAACATACGATCGTGAATTTAAAAACTGTGGAAAATAAATGCGGTCAACTTAAATAATTGAGATCAACTGAAACAACTGAGATCAGGCGATTATGTAATAACCCTGACATGCCTATGTATAATAAATGGATAAAAACAAGCGATTACTTATAACTTATTTTTAAAACAAATTTCTTGAATTTTATTGCTGTTCCTTCTTAAACACTTAATTGACAAAGGCGTAATATTTGGCAACATTCATGCAGGACACTCGAACATCTGAGGCACTGAACAGCAGAGTCAGAGCTATATTTGTAAAAATCTGGATGCAGCATGAAGATCACTGGCCAGATCAGACAGAATTATCGTTTGTATGCCTTTTGAGGCAGCTACATTCCGCGAGTGTTCCCAGCACAGCTTGGTAGGGGCGAGAGAGATCCAGAGGCATGGGAGACATCAACAAGGATGTCTCAGAGTAAGGCGAGCTGAGGGTGAATGAAACCGAGAGTGGTGCGTGGCTCGCATTTTGTGCATTTAATTACGTCATGCCCGCTAACATTCGGCTAGCGTCGGTATATCCCATGACATGGCACCACATGACATTTCATCAGATTCTTTCACTATCGCTACACAGTTAACTACAGCTGAAAACTGATGGCTGAGGCTAACAGGCCTCTCTGGGTAATTAGAGATTACCCTAATGCCCTCTCCCCATTTGGTTGGGGTGAGCTTCAGGGCAGAGACATCAGGGCCCACTGCCCTGTCCAGCAAATCAGTAGAGCAAGATGTACTCAAATCTAAGCCCAATTAGACACACCACTACTTGCATCACCAATACTGTTCTTTTCAACTTTTGCCACATGCATCCTGATATGCGCAAACTACAACAGCAAGTTAACATCATGTTGAGAATGAAGAGCCATGATGGTCAACTCAGAGTGCTGAACAGGGCAGTGAACCTGACCACAACCAAAGAGGATTTGAGCTACAGGCAGGCCTCACGCACAGCTTCTTACATGGATTTAACAGCTTATGGCCTTTGGGCATAGAGCCCACGTACACACAAGTACGTGTCCATGCGCATGGACATATGCACTCATGTACAAGCACACAGACATATCGCCAGTGTCATAAGCACATCTTCCATCTAAGCTGTAACTTTGCAGGAGATGGAAAAACGTTTTTAACTTGTAATGTGAGTTAACGTAGCACGTTTTTAGGGCTGGCATGAGCAGCCATTTACAGGCCTTGAATATTCACTACCTATAAACCTATAAAAAAGTAAACAAGATGTTGGTCTATAGATATGTGCCATACATACAGGTTACATTCAAATTCACCCAAGCTAACATTAAATTTAAAGAATATAATAACGAAGGCAATAAACGTAAATTGTTAAAATTTAATGCATAAAGAGTCCTTTTATAATCACATCTAATTTTATAATCACGCTTCTATCCTGAAGCAAAATCGAATGGAAAGTTCTACCTCAGGATGGGATAATCCCATTGGCTATATGGGCACGTGCCCAGGGGGCCAAGTCACTAGGTGACACCCGCAAACAATTATGAGAAAATCTAAACAGCTGTTTTGACTTACAGTGGAAACTTTGCTAAGAGCACCATCAAAAAAAATGAACTGATCTAAGTCTTGTTGTGTTCACAACACAACCCTGATGCTCTCCATGTCTTTCCCAAACGTCCACTTAATTTCTCCTCCACTGCTTAGCGACCGTCCAGCTGCCATTATCTCGGTCAAGCTTTCAGTTTTTTTTTTTTTTTTTTTTAGCAGTGAGCAGCATGTAAATGTACTTTGAACTTGAAGCAGCAGATATTAAAAAGATGCCAAACACAAGTCAGCTGAAGGTAAAAGAAAAAAGTTGCATCATTGCCTGCTGTTGTTTTCAGTCTACAACCTGTCTACTTCCGTGCATAAAGTAATCAAAGGTAAGACAGAAGTGGGGGAAAAAAAAACATTTACATGCCTGTCATGGCAGTACGATTTAGCTTGCTTAGTTTCAGTTTTTGAGTTTGCTGGTCTTATTTTTTATTTTTTCATCTTAGTAATGTACATCTCAACAGTCCAATTTAGTTGCATTGGTTTTTGGGGTCTTCGGTCTATCTGCGTTCCTCGTTAAGGTGGGCACATCTCGCTATTTGTTTGTTTTGTAGAGTTATCGGGTATTGGATATAACTGCACTGCTGTCTTGCCAGCAACAGGCTTTAACCACTTGCTACGACATAGCGAGACACAGCGCGTTTGGAAAATGTAATATTTGGCAACTTACTGTAGTCTCTATGCAACAAGGGAAAGCCAACACAGTTGCCCATGGATGAAATCAAATTCACAAACGTATCATATCTCATATTACAACTAATATTTAATTCAAGAGGTTTAATTCAAGAGGTGGTTTCTAGAACCACTTGCATAACTCAAACGTAGTTTACTGCGAGCCACAGACTATACAGCTTGGTCAGAACATCCAGAAGCATTCTTTCAAAAGATAAACTAAATAAAATAAAACAAAAAAAAGGAAATAAAGGAATATGCATTAATAATGGTCACGTGCCCAACACTGTGGTTAGTATGCTGCCGTGATGCTGCGAAGCCTTCATGTAACCTGCTACTTTATCATGAAAATTGACCACCAACAAAGGCAGCCGAAGTAGAGGCTTTTAACATAATGATCCAGGCCTGATACACAAATTAACGCAATGAATGGGTACATATGCAGAAACACACACAAAAGCATATGCCTTCATATATACTCTCCTATGCATTAACACACACACACTGGACGTGTCAGTGTGCTGACGAGCAGCAGCACTTCCTGCGGCTCTCTGCGCTCCTCAGGGAGCTCTCGCCCACTTCCTGATGTGAAGGACACTCACTGCTGCTTGGACGAGAACACCGCAAGGCCTTTCATTAAGACACAGCAGTGCATTTAAACAGTACTGCCATAACTCTGTGTGTGTGTGTGTGTGTGTGTGGTGGAGGCTGGCTGAAGTGCAGTGCATTCATTGTATTGAGCATGATTTCCACCACATCAAGGTTGAGCTTTGCTGGAAAACTGTGAAGAGAGGAAGATAGCTGGAAAAGCAAAAAGAAAGCACTCTAAACACTCTCAGAAAAATATTTCCTCTCAGGGTATAAACACCGTCACTGTGGTGTAGAGGACGTTTTCAGTACCTTTGGTTACAGAAGTTGATGGCATCATACTGCATTGTGATTTTTTTTTTTATGTTGCACTGACTTCATACATCCCATCTGGACTCCATATTTTTCATTTTATTTATAAGAGGGTTATGTTATGAAAAGTACAAAAATACACACTTTTCTCCTGGGAAAGTGAACGTAGTGCACCTTTAAAACTTGTCCAAGGTCCACAACCAGACCTTAAGGACCATGTTGTAACTTTGAATGGAACATTTACACTGTTTGTACCTTGGGAAAGAAAATGACACAGTACTGTGCAAAAGTCACAACCTTCATTTACTTACTTAGTTTCCATTTAAAAATAGCATTTAAGCACAGGTTATTCATTCAGTGGCGTTGAGGTCTGGTCAGTCCATTGTTCTGAGAACACCAGATGCTTGTTTGTTTTGCAACTTTTGCTAATTTACTTCCTTTTCTTTTTCTTAGTGAGGTTCTTCTTGAACAGCTACACATCCTTTCAGACCCATAGCGCAGAGTCCTCTTCTCACAGTGGAGGGATGGACAAACACCTATGGATGTTTTCAGATCTGAAGCAGCTTAATTTTCTCCTCTCTCTCAAAGATGAAAGCTTTAAGTGCTGTTTATCTGAATATCTTATAATTCTCAGAATTAACTCGTACATGTTTTGACTGGAAACTAAAGGAATGTGGTTGGTGTTGTGTAGTGGGTAACACTGCCTTCTGCGCTGTAGACTGGGGTTCAATCGCCGCCTGGTTAAGCATCCTACACTATACCAATAAGACTCCTTGGGCAAGACTCCTAACACTACCTTCGCCTACCTGTGTAAAATGATCAAATTGTCAGTCGCTCTGGATAAGAGCATCTGCCAAATGCTGTAAATGCATGAAGGGTGGTCTCTAACTTTTGTACAGTACCGTACCTTCTTGTGACAGTGTAAGGACTAGCAACCATTCTTTTCAACACCTTCTCAGTGAAGCACATTTTAGCCACAACAACCAAATTTACTGAATAACAGGTCTGTGAAACCTTCACATGAAGATCTGTGTGGATTCACTATATGAACAAGACGTCAGTGGGATGAAAACACAGGATTTCTGCTTTTTGATATTTGGACCAATCTCTTTCAAGCCCCCCACAACCATCTGGGACTCACCAGGGTTTATAAATAATGCAAGAGTGCATTTGCAGTCAGCATTTACTGCTCTGTAAGTGGTTCTAACAATCCTAAGGTGCTGACAGAACAGGTTCTTTAAAAGCCAGAGTCCACAATACCTGTATTTTCACACATCATATACACGATATGATCCTGTTTCACACAGTAGCACACAAGTAGCACAGCTATGTTCATTTGTACCTGTACGGAAATACCACTGATTTTCTTTTTTTTTTTTTTTTCCAAATTGGTCAAAATTGCATCTTTACATGTACATGTAATCACATCTTTACATGTAAACAAAGTCATTCAGAGTGGCTTGGTGTAAAAACCTCCCTTCTAGAGAAACTTACAGAGTCAGAATTGATCACAGTGGTGGTGATAGGAACCAGGCATCCGAAGAGTGTAATGCCTCTAAAAGCTCCATCACAGAAAGTTATATGAAATGGTTACAAATGCTGCCTGATGTCTGAGACATAGTTTTACGATAGTTTTGAGATTAGCTTTTGATCTAAAACACTTTTCAAAGCCGTTCATGACAGAGAGATACATGCAGAGCAGGGTTGGAAATTAGCACCCGCCACCCGCCAAATGTGGATGATTTTGTGTAATGGTGGGTGAATTTGCTCAACCTGCCAGCTACAGTGGCAGGTAAACAAAAACAGCACATAGAAACAAATAATACAATTGTAACAGACCAATTTGTGACATTCCGCAATGCAGATTGAATCACAAGTTCGGCAGACAAAAACTTCCAATATGAGACACAGGCCAAAGAGACGAAGATCAAAAAACATTTTCTTTGAGAACTGGAGAAAAAACAACAATAGAGAGTCCCGTGATTGGTTAGTTTACGAGGGGACAGTTCTGTTTGGTATGTCATCAACAAGCTTCGGATGCCAATAAAAGAAATAACAGCTTCATTGTTGGGTCTAAAAACCTAAAATTAGAAGCCATAAAAGACCATGAATCATCCACATGCCACATTCAGATAAGACAGATATAAGGGAAAATCCGCCCCGGACGATACAGCTGCCATGAAGGCATTTATCAGCCTGAAGATGGCCCAGTAGGATAAGATGAGCAGGCTGGTTAGGAATGCCCACGCATTTGTGAAAAAAAGGAAGGCCATTATGAATGGCAAAGTAAGTAAGTTCCCATTTTCTTCAGACTTTTTACTTGTTGGTTGGTAAAAAAAAAAAAATGAAGTGGCTGGCAGATTTTGGAATCCATCAGCCACGGTGGCAGATGGACAAAAAAAAGTTAATTTCCAACTCTGATGCAGAGATACGTGAGGCAAACTAGTCCCCAAATGAAAACTTATTTTCACATTTGGAACCATTCTACCACTACTGACATTACATATAAAAACTCAGGAGATGCGTGTAGGTTCACTGGTCATTTTGGATAGCAAATAAAATGGCTATATTTGCATGTAGACATCATAACCTCTGGTTCCTATCGTCACCCCTGTAAAGAAATCTGAGGCGGTAAGTTTCTCTTCAATGAACCGTTTCACATCAAACCACTCTGAATGACTGTTTACATCTCAACCACCGAATTATGCTGAAATTTTGAAAAATCTGTTTAATTCCCCTTTTAAGGAATACTTGATAACATGTTAAAAAAGAAAACACTATACAGTACCAGACTTCAAATTGAGCAATGTTTCCATTTGTTTTCATTTACTGCACTAAAATTTGCATTTTTGATGGAAGCCTTCGTCTAACAGCCCCTTCAACAGTTTATAACACTCAGCCACAGCACATCATACTAGGTGCCATGTATGAACATCCTTAAATGACAAATGTTTCCAGAGACTTTGTTAAAAAATACATAAGAGCCACTGTGTATAGGCCTGTGTCTGACACAATAAGCTCTGAGGTGCATTCTGATAGTGTGAAAGTTCAGACTGTTTTCCAATTCAAAAAGGTGCTTTACTGGCTCTCTTGCTAGAGAGGATGGCAGTATGGCAGTGGAGAGTGAAACAACATAAGGGTTTCTTCAAAATGCTTGTGCAGGAAAAAAACAGTCATAAAATTCAAAGATTATATGTTAAAAGTGTGCAACTACTATCTCTGCAACATCATTAAAGATGTGTAGTTTGCTGTTACTTGTTACCTCCAATTCTGAATAAATTGTAAAGTATGACCCTGGAATGGCAGACCCTGTAGATCCTTTGTAATTGCTCAATTTATCTTTACCTTACATTCAGCAAAATATTAATTCAGTTTATTAAATTCACCTTAATTTATCCCTAACCACAATCCAACACTCACTCTGATCCTAAATTCCTTAAATTCAGTCCTTCACCAATTCCTAACCCTAATGCTGCTACTCTAATGAGATTCACCAGATAGAATGATGAACAATTTAAGATCTGTAGATAAAATCAGTCATGTGTAGTAAGTAGTTACATTTACTCATGTACTTAAGTACAATTTTGCCAGATTTGTACTTTGTGTATTTTTCAGTTATAATCATTTTACTTCTACTCAAGTGTATTTGTGAAAAAAATGAATCAACTTATTTTCAAATTAAATTCAAATAATTAACAATGTTTTTTTGTTTTTACGTTGGCGACAGCAGCCGAACGTCTGAATTTGGAGCTTTATCATATCATTTTAAACTGAAATGAATCTTCGGTTCCTATGCTGATACATGCTGGATGTACTAAGATGTACTAAGAAGTTCCACTGCAGTTTTGTATGTTACACAGTAATTTTTTGACCTGGTCCTTTTGTGCTTAAACCAAAGCTGTTTTTGGAGAGGTACTTTTAGGGGACCATCAAAATAAGGTGTTACCAAAATATCTTACCTGCTGCTTACCTTAGCAAACCTCAACCAAGTTTGAAACCTCAAAGTCAAAACTTGTTTGACTTGTTTTGATATTTTATGAGTTAAATTCTTGATTTAGAACTCTGATTATACGCCAGAGATTGGTTTAATTCAGACAGCATGAAAGTAGCAGGTCCTTGTGCGAAAAGGTTATATTATGAAAGTGTGCAGCTGAGCTACAGACAATACAAACACAAAGAGAAAGCACCCAGATGCCTAGTTTTGACAAATGATACTTATTTTCATGAAAAATAGATGCTCTACTCAGAGAAGTTTACGCTAGATAGAAGAAAGGCTTGTGTAGCATCTGTAAAAGTTATTCAGAGGTTTGTTAGAAGCATTTAGTTGCTGGTAAACTATTCTTGGATGTTTGCTGATGGACTTTAGTTTCATGCTGGTCTGTTTTTGTTGCAGCACTGTTTTGCCACGGCCTGCCCTGATACGTTGCGTAAAAACAAAAAATGGCGTGGCCATTTCGCACGTCAGTCAAGCGATCCCTTTTCTGTCAGCACAGACACATTGAGCGACAAAAACTACCAGTTCCTGTGGTGACGGTGAGAAGCCCATCTTATTAGACCTATGTACCATCAACCAGCAAAATATGGCACGGCATACTGAAGTGGAGGCCCACTGAGCACAGCTCAGCAGCCGAGCAGCTGGAAGGGGCGAGTGCAGAGAGTTCCACGTAACTGACACCAGCTGACAGGTCATGAAAGGAAACCACGCTGGGCAGCCCAGCGAGGGGATGGGCTGGCGAGGGCTTGGCCTCCCGCGCCTTTTAACGGCGGATTGATTTGCTGCGGAGCGCACGGGGCACATTCCTTCCACATGCAGGGGGAGCCTTGTGCTGTCGGCTACGGGCTGCTTTTAGCACGCCATGCTTTCCAAACAGCGGAGCCAACTGACAGGTGCCCTCCCACCCCCCTCCAGCCCCTCTGTACAGTTTCCACATAAAACTGGGGTGAGAGATAAACAGCACCATCAGTGGGGGTGGGGTGGGGGGGGTGAGGAATCACTGTACTGAAGAAAGAGGACAGTGAAAACATGGGCGCCTAAGCTGTATTAATGCCAATTAAGGGAGTGCCACTAATTGATTGCATTCACCCCAGGCTGAAAGCCATCTGTCAGGTTTAGCAATTACCTACAGAGAAGGCTTCGCCAACTGTGCTGTTATGTGAGTGTAGTTACTAAGTGACAGTTTTTGTTGTTGACACTTGCACATAAGATTTTATACAAGACAATGATCCTGTGATTGAATGGCAGAAAGCAGAGCTTTAATCTGTCTATTTTTATCCATACTGAAGGAACGGTATAGGAACTACAGCCCATTTTATACACAGTCCCCTCTTCTTAAAGGACTATGGGTCAGATTTACTAAAAGAGGTTCCGATAACATACAGTCTACTGACATGTTGCGCCTTTGAGTGTCACCATATCTACTTAGCTAGTGCACTACCATTAGAAGTGCATGAATAGTATGTCAAGTTTATTTTTAATCCTCTGATTCTGGTTCACACTGTAACTCACTAGGTTCAAATAATTACTTTCTCAAGATTTTGACGAGTCAGTCAAAGTAACAGTTATTACAGTTCGAGAAAGTGTGTAATTATTTCAACATAATACATTATTGTTTTGAGAAAATAAGACATTATTTTCACATAATAAATACAAAGTGAGACAGTAAGGAATAATTTTGACTCTCTGTTTTGAAACATGGTATTTTGAGCTGAATTTGTGAGTTTAGAATTTGTGACATTGTGTAAATAAACCCTGTTTAATTTCACTGTGACCTTCCTGCTCAATTGGGAACACTGGCCCTTATTCATTAAAGTTGGGTAAAAAGGAGTGCAGATTTATCTGCCTTCAATGACATACAAACTACTCTGCGTCTGATTCATAAAACTTCCGTATGATGTGGAAACAAGTGGAGATTTGAGCGTAAATGATGAATCAGCTTTAGTGTGTGAAATCAAGTGCCAGCCTACCAGCATCTATTTACACATCATTTACATGAAGCACACTCTAATTCATGCAGATGTTTCAGAAGGGAGCCAATAAAACGACAGTACTCAGCAGCTTGTGAGCCAACGGCTGAGCTCGTAGGCAGAGTATGAAGAAGTGAGCGCACTGCTTCCCCTACTGACCAAACTTTAGAGCAGTAAAATCACGACTGCTGCAAAGAATAAAATGTGAAATCAAAAGTGTAGCGTGAATATTTTCTAACCTATTAACTAACCTATTTAAACTAAGCTATTCAAAGCACTGTTCAATGATGAAACTGGTTGGATACGAGCAGTTACAGATGCTTCTGTTGAGCTCAGAATTCATCCTATCGCTGCCACCTGCAGTCACATCATCAATAAAGATGAGTGATACAGTTAAACTGGCAGCCATACAACCCAAGGCAACATGTTTTACAGTTGAAGTGGGTTTGCTTTGGATCATGAGTAGGTCCATTTTTCTCCACACCTTCATCACTCTGGTACTGACTGATCTCGGTCTGTCTCAGAACTGAACAGGCTTTTGTGGCACAACCATGTAAGTGTGTGCCATGCTTCATCTTGGCGATGCCACAGCCATCTGTGGCCTGCAGTCCAAGACAGAATCGCTCTTTCTGGGTGGGTGAGATGGTCCTCCCTCTTCCCCATCACTTAGTGTGATGCTAGCCAACATGGGCATCTGTTAGCTGACATAACAGAATTAGCAGTTAGTGTTCTCCTCCAAGCGTGTTGAGCTGTCAAATGACGCAGTTTGAAAAGATGCAAGAGCGGATCACGTGCCTTTGTGGTAAATCTTCTAAGGTCAGGTTTGTTTATCTTTATTAAACAATAATATTGTCAGAAGCGAACATGCTTTATCTGTGACCAGAAAGGCCATCCAACGTACATGTGGAGACAAACACTGACCAGGTCACAAGGGACACTGACACTTCATTTCTCTACCTTTAAATGAAAATAAAACTGTGATAGCTCAAGGATGGCCCTTGTTTTCTGCTTTGTTTCCATGTTAACCCTTACGGTGCAGCACAACACTATTCTTCAAAGGTGAAGCTTCAGTGTATTCGCATTCCTGCCACCCACAGACATGCGTAGGCCGACGGTTCTTTAAAAGCCAGTGGAACTCCAAGATAAGCTGCACAGTTCAGCACGAACAGAGGCAGCCTGGCACTGATGTCAACCCAAAACAATCCTGCCGTCTAAGGTTTCCAAAAACGGCATCCCAACACAACACTGCAGCACTGCGGCTCTGACTATCAGGACATGTTTATGGAGAACCTAGTCTCTGATCTGCTGCTTCTGATCTAAAACTAACTTGTGCTGCTCAGCTGGGCTGTTATGGCTGGATGGGCTATGATATGTGGGCACTGTCTGGTTGAATGCATTATTAATGCACTGGGGTCTCAGAGGACAGACAGAAAATGCAGGCCACTGTGACTCTCACCAATAGCCGTCTCTGGCATGGCGAACAACGTCTTCTCGGTGGCCACACGGAACCGCCCATGGACCGAAAGGCCAAAACCCTGGGGAGAGAGAGAAACAGGGATGAAGAGGGAGGAAAGACAGAGACACGTAAATAGAGAAAGCGAGAGAGAAAAAGTGAGAGACAGGTAAAGAGAGGGGAGAGGGAAAGGGAGAAAGAGAGGGAGAGAAGGAGAGAGAAACACAGAGATAGAAATAGACAAAAACAAGGAAGGAGAGAGACAGAGAGAAAGCAAGAGAGGGGAGGTGAGAAGGGGAGGGGGGAGAGGGAGAAAAACAGGGAGAAGAGGAGAGAGAAGGAGAGAGAAACAAGGAGAAACGGAGAAAGAAAAGCAGATGAGTGAGGAAAGATAGAGAGGCATAAAAGACAGAAAGCAAGGGAGGAAGACAGGGGTGGAGAAAGAAGGAGAAAGAGAAAAAGAAAGACAATATGAGAGACAGAGAGAGAGAGAGAAAGAGAAGGCAGAGGGAGATAAAGAGAAATACCGAAAGAGACGGAGAGAGACAGAGAAAGCGAGAGTGAAAGTGACAGAGAAAGTGTGAGAAAAGAAAGATGGAGAGAGTGAAACAAAAAAGAGAAAAGAGAGAAGAACGGAGAGAGAAAAGAGAGTGAGATAGAAAGAGAGCGATAAAGAGAAAGAGATAAAAGGCAAGTTTATTTATGTAGTGCATTTCATACACAGGTGTAATTCAAAGTGCTTTACATTTCAAAGATAAATCCATAAAAACACAAACATAAATAGTTCAGAAGACACAAGACAGAAAAACAAAACAGCTCGAATAGAGAGAGAATAAATCAGTAAGGCTCATGTCGACTCAGAGGCAACATATGGAAACACGCAGAGAGCAGCAGAACCGGCGCCAAGTCCTCTACGCCGTCCGCTGTTAGTGTGGCTAATTAAGAAGAATTAGACAGCATCGGAGGCGAGGGGTCGAGGATGCCCTCCCGAACAGATGCGCAGAGCTGGACTGACCGGCTCCGTCAAGGAAACACCGCCTCTCCCTAGGCGCTGTTGCCATAGTAACGCAGGAGGGACACCGGATTTGATGAACTGGTTGCGAGTTGTGTCTGAGACCCAATGTCAGGACGCTACTGCCTCAGCAGCAGAGAGAAAATGTGATATCGCCAGAGGAGTCAGATTCTGTTTGACTGACAGACTGTGTGTCTGGCGGCGCGTGGTGGACAATCGCACCATCCGCTCTGAGTAAGGAGGCATCAAGATAGAATGTGAGGAGTGAAAATGATGAAACCAGTAAGACAGACAGACAGATATCTTTACTGTTCTGCATTTAAACCCAAGCGGACACTAAGTGAGCATACGCCGGGTTAAAACTCTAAAGATACTAGCTGCCTCATGTTCTTTAGAATTCATAAATCACTACAATGCTTAGGTTTCGAATTACTCATTTCTTTAGTTTTGAAAGTATTTTGTGAGATTCCCCTTCACTGCAACTTGGCCAAACATGCTTTTTTTTTTTTTTTTTTTTTTTAAAATGCAATTCTGTTGTCCTCTATTGTCCTTCCACACCGCTGACGTTTTCACTCTGCAGCATCAGAGTGACTATTAGGGCTGGGCAACATTCAAAGTTTCCAAACCAACACCAATTCCGTTATTTTTATGTCGATGTTGATTCCTGAAAGATAATTTTTCTGTTATCTTCTTTTAATACAATACTGAATGTGGGTGTGCACTGTTAGAAATAAAGGTTCTGTGCAGGTCCATTTTCCATTCATCAAGGTACAAACAATGTAAATGTACCCTCAAAAGGTACAACAGTGGTTTTAAGGTCCAATTGTGCACCTTAAATATGTTTTTCCAGCTGAAAAGTACATATTTATACATATTCATAGCCTAACGTTTTAAAACAAAACAATAAAATAAAAAGCCTGGAGACGAGACGGGGTGTGTGGAGTCAGTACAACTTAGAATATATAATTTTAGTGGATTATGGTACAGTTATGTTCCCTCACTAAAGGTACTGAGATGCACCCTTCAGGGCACCACCCCTTGAGGGCACCACCCCAGTGGCAAGAGGGGTACTGCCCCAGTAACAGCTTCATACCTTTTTGGTCTGCTAGACACGTTTCGTCGCGGCGCTCCATGTTCCTGAAAGTATCGGCAAGCATTAGAGAGGTTAAATGTCGCAACGGCTGTCAGGCGCCTACCTCATCGCTCCGACGCAGGGGCATCCCGGCTTGTTGGAAGGAGCACAATGCACGTTATTTCGTTCAGATTGCTGCGTCCTAGAGAGAGTTACTACAGAATATTTGGGGCCTCTTCCGAGTGAATCTCCCTGTATAACAACACCATCTACTGCAACTCAAGCGCCATATTTGACAAAGCTTGTGTGGTTTGTGTGGGGTATTTTGGTGAGGTGTGTGTGGGGTATTTTGGTGAGCCAGTGTTCTGATGTCAGTTCAGTGCACAGCAGTGTTAGCTTGCATGTAACACTATTTGTATTTTGACTTCTAAACAAGCGTGTAATTTAGAGGATCAAGTAACATTCAGGGGGAAAATGTATGCATGGTAAAATGCTTCAGATTTATGTTTACTACAAAAGTCAACAATAACAACAATTTTCAAAAACAGCATTAATTTTCCCCATATGGGCGTGACGTTCCTAATACAGGCATGAGAGTCCTAATATGGGAATGACGTCAACTATGGAATGACAACATGACTTCAGAGGTTCAGAGGTCTATATTTACTGACTTCAGGTGACTGCAGACTAGTCAAGAAGCACTGATGTCAATAACATTCTTAGGAAATGTGATTTAGAGAGCCAATCAGCAGTCTAGATTTTGCTTATTGAACATGCTTGTTGGCTCTCTGATGCTGCTCAGACTATTTGGGTATTAAAGTGCCAATATCATGAAACACTGAATTCCTCTTGCTTTTCTGAAACAGAAAATTCTGAGTTTGACGTAGTACCTAAACACAGTTCAAGTGTTGTTCAACAAATAAATGGTAATAAATTCACTCCATTTATGAGTTATTAAGTTGCAAAAACAGTCGCTGCGTCTGTGATGTCACGAGAACCAACTCCTTTACATATATCCGCCTATTCAGCCTACAACAGTTTAGCCCCGCCCAATCATATTGAAGTTTAAGGAGTGTTTCAGCTTTACTTGATCCTTCAGCACAATAATACAGGGCAGTTAGAGATCAGAACAGCGCTCATTTATCTTGTATCTTTCCTAAAGGCACAGAAACATAAACAGTCTGTTTAATTCTAAAGGATAAAGAGAAGTTGGAAAACCGACATGTAAAACAAATTACGGCCATGTTTGGTGCATAAAACCACTTAAATGTTTGTGGTCCTCTAAGGAAAAAAATAAAATACAAGAAAAAACCAAGATATGGCC
>JAILXH010081397.1:4578-15433 GCA_023558415.1 Piaractus mesopotamicus | reverse complement strand
AGGGGTTACAATGTCTACAGCACACATATAGCCATTTTATTTACTATTCCAAACAACCAATGAACCTACACATCTTTAATTTATATACTGATAATACTAAAATCTGAAAAAAAAAATGTTTTTTGGGGGGTATTTTTTAAGTTACAACACACTGCATGTATCACTCTGTTATGTATAGATTTAATAAAATACATTTAAGGCCAAATTATCGTGAACCAGGTATCTGGCATGGTATTCACAACTATTTCATGAAATAATTATCTTCTGAAATATAGCTTTTACAGACATTAAACACTTTGGATGTGTGGCTTTCTACCAAATGGAGCATTTCACATCAAACCACTCTGATTTACCTTGTTTACATCTTAACAATATGATTATGCAGAAATCTTGAAAGGTCTGTGGAATTGCCTTTAAAAGAGCTAGAAGAGGATTCTACTCACCCATTCTCCATCCTTTGAAAACATAAATTTATTATGCACATTTTAACAAATTGTTCATCTAGCTGAATTATACCTGTGTGTTTCCCCAGGTCCAAGAGCTACAGAGCCCACCACGTGCTAGCCAGGTTGTGAAAGACTGCGTGAAGGCCTGTCTCAACTCCACCTATGAGTACATCTTCAATAACTGCCATGAGCTCTACAGCCGCGAGTACCAGACTGACCCGGTAAGCCACGTCTCCATGGTGCAGCAGCCCTGCTTGCCCCTTGGGTACATAGCTGCTGTGGACCCTGACTGCATGGGGCTCATCTGCAGCTAGCTTACAACTTCTGTCCATGCCTCATTAGCACATCAGGATATTGTAGACTCATGAATATGCTTAATTTCCTTTGAATGAAATATATGACACTGAGGCTCTTGGCATATTTTGTAGAAGATCTTCACCAGATCATTCTCCATCTTGCTTCCCTGCAGCAAGTGACATAATTTTGGTTGTTTGTTAGCTCAAATGATCTGTCTCCGATTATGATGATTGTTGAGGTCATTTCTTAGGGTGTTTTCTTGTGGTGAAGAAACAAAATAAGTTTGAGCCTCTAGCTACAGTAAAATAAATGTTTCTTCTTCTCACACAGTCAAAGAAAGGTGAAGTTCCTCCAGAGGAGCAGGGTCCAAGCATCAAGAACTTGGACTTCTGGTCCAAACTGATCACTCTCATTGTGTCCATCATTGAGGAGGACAAGAACTCTTACACGCCTTGCCTTAACCAGTGAGTTTATTGCCAAAATTGTCACACTGTCCACTTTCCCTGCACAATGCCAGCGCTATACTTTTCATGACTCGCATTTCTTGCAGAAGAATTTGAATAGAATTTGGAGACTAGATTTTCTTGCTCTATGTCATCATTCAATGTGGTTATACTTTTTATCTTGTTTTCTCTCAGGTTTCCCCAGGAGCTGAATGTTGGGAAGATAAGTGCAGAAGTCATGTGGAATCTGTTTGCCCAGGACATGAAGTATGCCATGGAGGGTGAGTCTAAGAACCTGACATGTCTCTATTGTGTTTTCAGTTCTCTAGATATACATTTTTAATAACAATCACCTGTGGGTTCCAAATGTTTTAAAAGGCCCATATACAAAAATAATCATAAATCATTTGTTCCATGAACCTCTCTTTATCCCTTGGAATTAAACAGGCTGTTTAATGTTTTTGTTTTTTGCCTTGTTACTGTTCTTTTAAGACTGAAATATATAAATCACCTCAGTTTTGGTTGGCTGCCCTTTTGTGGGCCTTGTTCAAAAAGCAGTCCGGACAGAAACACCCCTTATGACTTCAGCATGAATAGGTGGAGCTAAACTGCTTTTGGCTAAAATAGATGGATATGTAAATGTGGTGATTTTGGTGACATCACAGAAACAGAATTCAAAATGGTCTGCTTTTGCCACATAGTTTCTCTATTACTTCAAGAAAGTGAGATAATTCAGTGTTCCAGGATATGACCACATTAACCTTAAGTCTTGTTGATTTTAAAGAACTTAAAAAGTGTCAGCTGGGTGGAATGTACACAAATAGATTACAGATATCTTTTTTGTTGTTTTGTTTAATGAATGCCATATTTACATGTTTAGTCTTTGTAAAATTGAATTCTGCCACTGATTCATGCTCTCTTGCTCTGCGTTGATATGGCTTCATCCTTTTTGTGTCCACCTGGTTTGTAATGAAGTGCCATTGTCTTCACCTCTCCCACTCACAGAGCATGAAAAGAACCGCCTGTGTAAGAGCGCTGATTACATGAACCTGCACTTCAAAGTGAAGTGGCTCTACAATGAGTACTGCAAAGACCTGCCTTTCTTCAAGAGCCGAGTGCCGGAGTACCCAGCGTGAGTGGCTTTAGTGTTTAGTCAGACAGTAACCTACGAAGTTGACAGTGACCAGTGACCCTGCGCATACTAAGACACTGAGACATATGTAAAAATATATATATTACATACATACCATACCTCTGAACCTGACGTCCATGTGTTGATCTGCAGGTGGTTTGAGCCTTTTGTCATCCAGTGGCTGGATGAGAATGAGGAAGTTTCTCGAGACTTTCTACATGGAGCTCTGGAAAGGGACAAAAAAGATGGAGTAAGACCCAGTTTTCTTTTCCTCCCATTTTAAAGCTGTACTCTGTAACACTGAACGAAGTGTCATTACTGAGTCATGAGAAAAACACACACTAAAATATGGTGTCTGTCTGCTGCTGCGAATCACCCTGTAAAGCTTGAAATAATAATTTAAAAGTCATGGTGTCAGGTCATTTTTTGCAGGAGTTCCATGGTCCTCCTCATATGTCTTTATGTTTTAACTTCATACTAACAGGCTGAAAAAGAAGGTCCAATGTTTAGGTCTTAAATGCAAAATACTGATGAAGATATGTTGACAGTATTAGATACTTTTACATCCTTGGAAGCCGTGTCCTTCACCAAGTCTTTGAATACTCTTTCAGTGCACTCTCAATCATCAAATTCATCCACTCGAGGAAGGGTTCTGAAATACAACCGACATTACAAAATCACAAGTTGCGTACCATTTCACATTTCCACCAGGGAGGTCTTCACATCCCCAAAACTTGCATAATGTAGCTTTAACCACTCACCATGACCATATGTTTTGCCTTTTAAAATGCTTATACTCTTTATAAGGTAGCAAAAATGTGAATTGTAAACATTTTACTGCATTTTCACATGAAGGTTTTAAATCATGCCATATATACAAAAATTAAATATATGTAATGCCTGATGTAGGTTTGATAGTCTCTGCCAAAGAATGTTTGATGAATTGTGTAATGTTTGATGAATTGGCTACCCTGCTGGTCCAGCTCATTTCCCAGCCAACATGAGAGCTCTTCAGTTCATTTTTTTGCCCACTTTGAAAGCCACCACTGCCTCACCTCAACCCAATTACTCCTAGACAAGAGAAATCACAGCTGCTGGTGTCTGGCCACAAATAGCCTGCTGTCTTTCTGGCTGCAAAGCTTCCGGAACTTTCTCTGACCTGCCCACTCACTTTTCTTTCATCTCTCCCCACAGTACCAGCAGACTTCTGAGCATGCTCTTTTCTCTTGCTCAGTCGTGGATGTCTTTTCCCAGCTCAACCAGAGCTTTGAGATCATTAAAAAATTGGAATGCCCTGACCCACAGATTGTGGGCCACTACATGAAGAGATTTGCAAAGGTGAACATTATGAGGGCTGTTTAAAGTTTTTTCTGATTTGATTAGACAATATTTTTTCAGCTGTCAGAGTTGACTTTTCATGCCATATATGTTTTTTTCTTTCTGCAGACAATAAGCAACGTTCTGCTCTCTTATGCTGATATAATTTCCAGGGACTTCCCCAATCACTGCACCAAGGAGAAAGTGGTAAATGTCTGAATGCTTTTGTAACATTATTTTTTTCCTTGAACATTTTTATGGTTTGCTTATCATGATGTATTTTCTTTTCCATTTAATTATAGAATGCAAAAGATGGTGCTATAAAGGTATGGTTTCAGTCATTGATGAGTTTGAACCTCTCAAGGAAAACATTTATAGTTTAGAAAGCAGGGATGCGCAGTGATATTGGAGTCATATTTTATATGATGTATCAGCAGATAATAATTAAAAACAAAATATTGGCAGCAGACAGATGTTTAGATTTGACTGTTATTTCAAACAGATATTTAATGGTGAATTTACTGTATTCTGGAAGATAAGAATCTGTAGACCACAGTGGCCTACTATGCTAAAATATGGATTTTAATCATTTTAATGCATTTGAAAACCTATAGAAATGCATGTTATGTTTCTACATTTTGTAAATACTTATGTATAGTGATATGCAAAAGTTTGAACTCCCCCGGTCAAAATGACGTTTTATTTATTTTCTAAGTCAAAATAAGTTAACACTCCTCTGTCTGCCCTCTACTGGGAACACAATTAAATCAAGTTTTAGTGCACAGTTTTAAACTTAATAAAGTTTAATAAAATTTTAAAATATTGGGGGGAAAAAAAACCTTAAATTAAAAATGTGCCATGGCTTTTGCACAGGCCACATGTTAAATATGACAAATAAAAGTAACTGTGCATTAAAATGTATGTGTGTTCTCTGTACAGCATGTGTACTTACAAAACATGTAATTTGACCAGGGGCGTCCAAATTTTTTCCTACAATTGTACTGATATCTACATCTACCCACAGTTACCATTTCAATGTATCCCTATCAGAAAGTTAGCATTTTGTCAATGTAATGACTTTTGCTCTTATTAGGTGATGAGTTACTTTACTAGTTGGTTACATGGTGCTGAGTTCACGTTTTTGTGGTGTTTCCTTTTTACACTAGCCTTGTATCCTGATCAACAACATCCAGCAGCTCCGAGTTCAGCTGGAGAAAATGTTTGAGGCCATGGGGGGCAAAGATGTGAGTCAGCATCAAAAACTCCAATGTTTGGTTCATTTATCTTGAGATAGCCAGCGGGAACGTCTGAGCAGAAGTAGACATCTTGTTTTCTGTGTGGTCAGTTTGTATTTGGTTCAGTGTTGTTTTTACCAAGCTTATCATGTGTTTCAGCTGAATGTTGAGGCCAGTGACATCCTGAAGGAGTTGCAGGTGAAACTAAACAATGTGTTGGATGACCTGGCAAGGATCTTTGCAACCAGGTAAATTAGGCAGAGCTTGAAGTCCACACTTGATTTTCCATTCTGGCTCCCTGACGTTGACAGTAGGGCTGGGCAGTATGATAAATATATATTGTTATGATGCTAAATGATGCCATAATACAATACAGTATGCTTTTCTGAACATATAGATCGTCAGTGCTTGTAGAACTCTGACCAGCTGCATGTTTCATTATAAAGAGCAAAATTAATCCTGTTTAACTGGATTTAGTCCCAAATACTTATTAAAAATGATTGTATTCAGTTTTTTGATTAAAGTGTAGCACTATTGGTTCTTTTTTCTCTGTGCCAACTGATCAGATGTCTGGAAAAATAAATATTGTGACATACCTTGTATCGTTAAAACTTCTTAAAGTATTGCAATATTATATTTTTGCCATATCGCCCACATCTAGTTTACAATATGTTCTTCAATTGCTAATTTAGTTTGTTTCTTTGTTTGTTTGTTTTGGCTAAATACTACCGATGAACTGTCCAAATGTAAATGAAGACTCTTAGAAGAACTAGATTTTGACCTCTCACCTCTAGTTAGCTTTTAGTTTTGTTGAACACTGTAGTAATGTTTTTTTTTCCTCTGACTGCCTCTTACAGTTTCCAACCCAACATAGAGGAGAACGTGAAGCAGATGGGAGATATTCTGAGCCAAGTGAAAGGCACGGGCAATGTTCCAGCGAGCGCATGCAGCAGTGTGGCGCAGGATGCAGACAACGTGCTGCAGCCTATCATGGACTTCCTGGACAGCAAGTAGGTTTTCTCAACCAGAAGGGCTATGAGAGCATTATTTAATGTTTTAACTGTCATAACATGCTCCATTCAACTCATGATGGTCTTTGTAATTATCTTACAAATGAAAAGAGATCCAAAACGGAGCAACACTGCTGTACTAACATGGGCAATTAGATGCCGAGCACTGATCCTGGATTTACAGTTCTTGTCTGAGATGTTTTGGTACGTGAGGGCTCATGGCTTCGTTTTTCACTTACGCTCTTCTGTTTTTTGTATCTGCTTAGCCTGTCACTGTTTGCTAAGATATGCGAAAAGACTGTTCTGAAGCGAGTGCTGAAGGAGCTCTGGAAGCTTGTTATGAACACCATGGAGAAGACCATTGTTTTGCCACCTCTAACTGACCAAACGGTGAGGGCATTTCCAAATGAACGCTTCCTCTGCTATAGTGGCTTAGGACTCTAATGTATGCTACATTTAACTGGTGAATTTAGTAGTAGGTAAAGATGTTAAACACTTGTTAAAAAAGTTAGACGATTAACTGTTACTGAGTTTTGCAACTGTTTTCCTGTATGGATCCTGAAGATCGTCACAGCTGAAGAGTGACGGGGTCTTGCCCACTAGATGCGCCAGTAATCTCCCCTGTTCCCTGGCCCAAATATTCACTTGCAAAAAGACCCATTCTTCCATTCACCTAAAAATAATGAATAAGGGCCAAGAGAGTGCACCATTATCATCCTAACACCCACTAAAGGCTGCTCTTTGTTCTCCAAATTGGGTTTTCATGAGCTGTTCTTGTTGACAAAGATAAAAAAAAAACACATTCATGGAATCAGAGACCAGCCTGATCTTTTATTTGTGTTTATACATTTGTTCTTATTTGTGTTGTTTTTTTTTGTTTTTTTTTTTGTTTTTTGGTTTTGTTTTGCTTTTGACAAAGAGCCCCATGTCGTTACTTAAAATTCCCAGTCTTTGGGATGGTTTCCAGGCCTGTGCTGGTCTAAAGGCTAATGGCTAATGTCCCTTTGCTAGTCTTAACACTGGAACTTAATAGTGAGCAACGCAGAAGACCTGAAACTGGCATTTTAACAAAAAACGCTACTCAGGGCATTTTTTGATGTTGATACTGCTTTGCTTTGATGTGGGGCTCTTCACTGACCCTTCTTTCTGGTTATTATTACATTCTCGCTCGCCCCCCCGCTCCTCCTCCACAGATGATAGTAAGTACGGCAGCACTCCTCTCTGTGCGTCTGTCTGTCCTGCAGTCCGTCAGTGCCGGGTGCCCCTCCACCCCCCACCCTTTCCTTTTGCTCAATGTGGCTGCAAAGTCGTCCCCCTCTTCCACTGTGCGTCCTCATCTGTCCATTACATCCCTTCATCTCTCTGTCTCTTTCTCTCTTTCACCCGCTCTCTCCATCCCCCGTCCTCCTCTCGTTTCCAGCTGAAATGGCCGCAGCATGGTGCATTCCTGGTTGACTCGGACAAGGCCTCCCCAAATGAATCCTTCAATCTGGTGGTCCTCCACACTTCCTCCAGTCCCCCCTCCCAAGACCTCTTTTCTTCTCCTTATCCCTCTCTCACCCTCACTTTCTCCTCTGGAAGTGGCACTTTCTCTCTCACGCTTCCACTGTCACCTGTTGCTCCCCTGCATCGCGTGGCGGGTTTCTAGCCTGGGTGGCTCCAGTGGTGGCTTTGTGGTTCTGGTCAGTAGTTGGTGCCGCCCTCCCCCCACTCTCACTTGTTTGAACCCCTCTCTCCTCTGTCGGTCCGTTGCTTGCGTCTCAAACTCTCGATTCTGACTTTCCAGTCTGTGCTCTTTGCAGACTTTGTTTTGTCAATCTTGTCCTGGCATTTGGTTTTTGGTTGTGTTCTTGAAAGTGGTTAAAATTAAAACGGCAGAGTATCACACTGCTTTGTGTTCTAATCCAGGCCGTGAGCAATCTATCCTTTTTATGTCAGAAGTGTTTTAATAAGGTTTTGTTTAAAATTGAATGTAAGTGGATAATATGCGAATATTTGTTTATATATTGATTTTTCTTCTTCCTACTGATATAATTTTATGCATAAATAGAGTAAGGCTGATTTATGTAATTAATTTTACCTTTTCATTTTTGCTTTCTTATTGTCCTCACAAGGACAAGTAATTTTTCTTCAACATTGTTCTTCTTTTTCTGTCCTGACTAGAAAATGACCTTGAAATTAATTTTATGATTTTGATCTTTTTTTTCATTCCACCGTTTAGCTTCTTTTTCTTCATATTGTTTCTCATTTATTGCTCAAAAATGTGTTTCTGCTTAGATATTTCCACTTGTGCTGCAGTGATATCAAGTCTCATCAGATCAGCCAGGTCTGAACCAGTTGGGACACATCAGAGATCAGAGAGCATTAAACTTGAAATCGGACTGTTCCTAATATGACTGTGATCTCAAAATAAGAACACTTATAATATTGTCTGTAGTTATGCACATTTTTATGACTAATTTGGTTAGCCTGTCAGTCCCTGTCAGTCAGCCAATGTGAGGAAGGCAGAAGCACTTCTGGAGTTAATAACGCTGTCCTCTCTTCACAGGGCAGGGTGAAGCTTGCTTGTCACAGTGATGTAAGGACTAAAACCCCTCTAGTTCAATGTGTCCTGTCTTTCTTTCTCTCTCCATTTCTAAATGTCTCTCTTCTCTGTGTCGCCTGGGTCCCCTGTCTCCAACCAAACCGATGGGAACAAACTGGTTTCTCACCCTTGTTTTCTTCAGATCCCCTTTAGCAGTAGCTCGCTCCATCCCAACGTCCCTGCTCCATAGCTGAGTGAATCATACAGACCTCCACATAGCATTCAAATCCTTTAGGATAGACCAGAAAGTGCATGCTTTTAGCTGGTTTGGAGCCATGGACAATGAGTTAAGAGTCCATGTTGGTCTCAATGATTACTTTTGTTACATTTTTATGGTTCTAGAAATACAGAGTTATTTCTGTTGTATGCAGTATGCTGCATTCTGTGTCTACTTACTGAATGTGTTTAAGCCATAAGATGTAATTGTATGGACACTGGCACAATGTTAAGGTGCACAAGCCTTTTTCGCTAAGTGATATATCCTTACTGATGTATCGCCCAGTCCTAGATACCAGATATATCACCAGAGTGTCGTCGAATAGGCTGTGGACCTAATGAATTTGATAGACTTTTCAACTCTCTTTCTCTCTCTCTGTACAGTTCTGTCAAGTGTGTCTTCTGTACATAGCTAGTTTACTGTCTTGCATTGCATTCTATAAAGGCTATGTCTGTGTGTGTGTGTGGGCTTGTGTGGGAAAACTCTCCTAGGTTTCATGAAACTGTATGTGTGGGACCTGTGTGTTGTAGAATGTGTGTTTGTCTGACTTTTCAACTGTCTGTTGCTGACCTCTGTTATGTGGCATTTTTATCTTAAGCTCTATTCACCTCCATAACCTCACTAATATCCTTTCCCCTCTCTCTGTCTCTTGCTTTTTCGTTTTCCCTTTTTTTTTCCCTCCTCCTCCAGGGTACGCAGCTGATCTTCAATGCAGCTAAGGAGCTTGGCCAGCTTTCCAAGCTGAAGGTAACCCAGTGTTAACTGTGTTCATAGTTGAAGGGCTCATATCACGGAAATTGAATTTTCCTTGCTTTTGCTTTCTTTAAATAAAAGAGTTTGATGTAGAATGTAAACACAGTTAAAATTTCAGGAAATATCCTATTCACTCCCCAATGCATACAGTTCATGTTTGGAAGCTAAGCTGTAGAAACAGCCCAGCACGTTCACACATATCCACCTGTTCAGCTCAGTTTATCCCAGCCCATTCACACTGAAGTTGTAAAGAGTAATTCAGCTCAGCTTTTTGAATGAGGCACAGTGCACAGCGCCCAGAACAGAGGTCATTTGCATATCGGACACAGTAACAAAAAACAGCCTGTTCAATTCTGAGAGATAAAGAGAGGTTGGGAAATGGTAATGTAAAAATTAACTGGTTTTGGTACACAAAGCCACACAAACATAAGTGGACCTCACAGAACAAAAATAAAATACAAGAAAAATGTAGCATATGGGCTCCATCACATATATAATGCAGTAATCCGATCCATTCATTTTAGTTGGTAAAAGCAACCTGAGGACACCCTTGGAGAATAACCAGTGTGTGTTTTCCCTTTCCAGGAGCACATGGTGCGTGAGGAGGCCAAGGCCTTATCACCCAAGCAATGTGCAGTCATCGAGTTGGCTCTGGATACCATCAAGGTAAAACCTAAATTCTTTGAACAATACACATACCTCATATTATGCCATACTATGCCTCTTTGGCCTACAGCAGTGTAGCACTGCCCACTCACAGTTAGTTATTAGAAATCTTTTCCTGAATTGCTTATTGAATAAGGCACAGAACAGGACAGCCAATGAGAACAGTTGTTATTTACATATATCAGCCTTCAAGAAACAGTTATGAAAAACAATCTGTTTAATTCTAAGGGATAAAGAGAGGCTGGAAAATGATTACTTAAAAATAATTTTGGTTGTTCGTACATAAAACCACAGGTTAATTAATATATATAAACATGTATATAGAAAGAGGCAGAGTACACATTAACTTCCAAGTGTTTGTTTAAAATCCTTCTTAAGGTTTTATTTTCAAGCCCTTGTAAATATATCTCCTAATATTTTAAATTAGTATTGTTTTACCATGAGCAAAGTGTCATGTTAACCATTTCTTGTCTTTATTCCTCCTGTGGTATAGATGTATGTAAGTTGTCTTATTCTGCAGGTAGGGCTGAGTACTGCAGAGTTTGCTGTAGGCAGCCAGAGCACCGATGCTAATGTTTTATGTTGTAGCAATATTTCCATGCTGGAGGAGTGGGACTGAAGAAAACCTTCCTGGAGAAGAGTCCTGACCTGCAGTCTCTCCACTACGCCCTGTCCCTCTACACACAGGCCACTGACAAGCTTATCAAGACCTTTGTCCAGTCACAGAATGCACAGGGTAAGGGTCTGACCCTCTC
>JAILXH010081385.1:3628-13922 GCA_023558415.1 Piaractus mesopotamicus | reverse complement strand
GTATTTTTTCCCCCGAAGCCCGTTTATAATATTTGTTTGGTTTTATGCACTTAAAACAGTCAAAAAGTTCTTTTTTACATCTAAATTTTCCAATCTCTCTTTATCCCTCAGAATTAAACAGGCTGTTTTGTTACTGTGCCTTTAAGACTGATACACAGTTGTATGTAAAAAGTTTGAACACCATACCAGTTTCCATATATGGATGGTATGGACTGCAGACTGAACTGTATGTTTTGAAACGATGAAACAATGAATTAAATAATGTATGTAACAGCATTTATGTACTGCATCAAACCGTTTTATTCCAGACAAGCAAAGAAAATGAGGATTTCCATGATATTGGCCCTTTAAAACATAAAATTGGCATTTCACTGAATTGTTGGTCTGTATATATTCTCCATTTTCTCATAATGGAACATAATGAACACTCAAATAGTTATTTCAGTATTCAAATACTTGGCCTTTGAACTACTTAACTGAGTACTCGAGCACATCCCTAGTCAATAGTTCCTCCTGTCTGAGTATTCAGTGGATTCTTCCTTCTCATTCGTAGCAAAATTAGTGATGCATTTATACCAATTTTCAGAACAAATACACGCTTTTAAGTACTTGCCAGTACCGATGCCATACTGAGTAACTTACTTAGAATTTAGTAGTGTTAATGAGTGCAATTTACCAGACCAGTTAAATCGATACAATCTAGCTGATTCTGAATGACATGCAGTAGCCAACAATGTCACATTACATTAGTGACCTTGGATCGGGTAATGCTGCAGTACAGAAGAGCGAGTTTTGTTCTACATCAGAAAAGCGCTTCTGTACAGCTGTAATAAAGTACATTTCATAGTTTTGATCCCCGCTCTCCGTAATACAGTGACAGCAGGAATCACATCCGAGGTCAAGGCAACTGAGGAGCTCAGCTGGAGGTTTACGTCTTGTTGAAGTCTTATATGAACAAGGCCTTCGATTTATATACTTACTGACCTGATATGTGAAAGCAGATAGCTCTGTCTGACAATTATAAAGCTGCTTCACTCAAAACAGCATGGTGCACGCCTATTACGGAAACTGAGACAGCAGCTCAGCTAACTTGTGCCACACTGTGCACTGAAACTAAAAGCAGACAGTGAAGTATGAGGTAGGACAGTATGGTCTCCCTACAGTTTATATTACAAAGTTCATCTAAAAAAATCACCATATTAACATCCATACCTTGCAATTCTATTCAATCCGAAAAAAAATTGTGATTTACGAACTTTGGTAGCAGATGCTTCCGTTTTGTTAGTCTATGTGAGTCCACCCACTTTGGGAAAGCTGTTGTTACTATGTTTAAAGTGACCAATGATTTTGCGTCTGACCAAAAAGGCATCAGAAACACTTTGCTGCGCAATCAGACCCTCCTTAACTGCTAGATTGGGCCGTTTATTTATTAGCACAGCAGCAAACGCTAGGCTTATGTCACATGGAATCAGGTAGTGTCAAAAAGTCGATACTGGTGCATCTTTCTCAAGTACGAGTAAATGAGTATTGGACCAATACCTGATACCAGTATTGGAATCGACGCATCCTTAACCAAAATGATCAAATAAAATGAATCATATTAAATGAGATTTTATGACACTGAGCACTCTTAGTAGAAAATATTAGTAGAAAAGAAGATTAAACAGTGTAGATGGACACTTACTCTTCGAGGACCTTCAGTTTTTCCCCCTTTTTAAATCCCAGATCGTCTGGGTGTATGGCTTCATACGGGTAGAGAGCAACGACTATTTTTCCCTGCTCATTTCGCTCTGTGGAAGAAAAGAAAACAGTGCTTTATCCCCCGTGACTTCAAAGGGATGTGGAGAGAAATTACAGGGACTGTAATCACGCCAAACCTTCCATTTTTTGAAACATCTGACCAGGCAGGAGTCCTGGAGGAAGAGAATTATTCTGCAATTGAAAAGCCAGAGGTTAAACCTAGCACAAGGGAACATATTTCTGTGTATTGATAACAGAGAAATTAAGGGTGTAATGATATATATATTTTCAGCTTTGATATGATTTTCAGTTTGATTTTTGATACTTAACGTGTTAAAAATGTCTTGATTCTAAAGAGCTATAATTCTATACTACAGATTGGTTTGATTCAGATTTGACTCAGGTTTGTGCACACCAGCCCTAAAATTACCTCAAAAATCACAATCCCGTAAAATTTATAAGCAATTTCTGAAAAAAATTTGAGCGAGGGTCAGTACTAGAGCTTTAATCGTCAAAAAATTCTGTCCGACCCAACCACTGACCTGACCTGACACAAACCACAACATCATGTTTTAAGTCTGACCCCAAGCTGAGCCCCACAAAATTCTGCCCGAACTCGACTCGACACAGCATTGCAATTTTTGCAATCCGACCTGACTGTAACAAAATTCTGTCCGAAACTGACCCGAACTGGGCCATCATCAGCAGATGTGTAGAATAAAACCTGACAGCGCTGGTTACCGTGTCGTCACAATAATAGATAGATAAATAGATAAACATAATATACACCAGTCTAAAATAATATGCTATAATAAAATGATCAACTGTCCAAAATAAAGTTTAACTAATTTATTTGTAAAATAATGCTTTCAAACAGCAAGCAGCTTACAGCTTACTGCACGAGATGTTAGCTTCACCTGTTTAATACTAAAACTCTGCATATAAAACATATTATACATGTCACTGTCCAAAAAAAAAACAAAAAAAACAAATATGCATCTATTTTTTCAGTTTTTTTTTATTTATCAGAATCATTTGAGCACAGCAGCTTTACATAGTGTGAAAATTTCTAAAAATTGCGTCAAAATCTCGTTACATTAACTCACATTAGAAGTAAAGAACGTTGACTTTTTTGGAAGTTACTATTTTGGATATACAAAATTCTAAACGTACTGGACATATAAAAATACTTTTGGCCAAATCAAATGTCTTTTGGTTGCATTAAAAAGTATTTTTTCTGATTCGATTCGTTTCCTCGTGAGTCTGGGCCTCGTAGAAATCGGTGCTCAGTGGGTCTACTCCAGAGTGCCAGATTAAAAAACAATGTAAAGCACTTAGAGTAGTGAGGAATAAAGTAACTAGAAAACTAAAGTAGGGGGCTACAGCATAAGCCCCTCCCCCTTTTCTACCCACTTTACTCTGATAGGCGTCTAGTTTTGATCATTGACAGTGGTTTCCATGGAAGACAGCAGACGAAAGCTCAGCGACCCAGTTATGAATTTCTTTACACTGATTGAAGATTTTTGCGTACTGTAATTGTTACAGCAAAGTAATATCTACTGAATCCTGTTTATAATGTGAATATATCCAGCAGTCTTTTCACATGCACTACTGATCTACAGACAGTACAATCAGGTCTCTGGCTAAAAAGAAATGGCCCTCCAGAAGTGCTAATCACATGAGAAGACTTTGTGTGCTTTCCCCCATCTGACTCGCTACTTACTATAGTGTGTGGTTTAGGGGAGGTTGGATCTCTCACATATACCGTTTTGTCATCACGTGGAGACTCGCGCTTCTTTACGTCGAACACACCCCCGTTCTGGTCTTCACCAAGCTTGGATTTTTTACAACCCATGATTTCTGTTAGAGACACACACAAAAAAAAACAGCATGTTAACGTTTGGAAGTCACTACCATTAAAAGCATGTTGTAGTTCAACATAAATTAGTTTTCTCTCAAACTCACTGAAACAAGCACAGAAAATGTTGAAAGTGTGGATTCTAAATGTTCAATCCGCACCACAGTTGTATTTGAAAGTAAAACAGGACATGCTTTATTATGATTTGAATTGGTGAAAAGTTAGCGCTTTGAGTCCAGTCTACATCATTTACATTTCTGTCATGAAATAAGCAGAAGAGATCTGGAGTGATGACGCAAAGCTGTCAAGAGAGAATGCAAATGTTACAGTCATTCTGTTACACAATTCAGTGTCTGTCTTTCTGTATAATTATTTATATATTTGGACAGCCCACTGTAGAGGCTTGTTTTCCATTTAAATTGGAAATTCCACAGATTTTTCAAAAAAAAAAAAGCATAATTGTATAAAATCTGCATAAGATGTAAACAAAGTCATTCTGAGAGGTGAAAATGCACAGTGGTGGTGATAGGAACCAGACGTCTACAGAGGTTACTGCGAAAGTTATTGCATGAAACGGTTATGAATATGCTCTCTGATATCTTAGACATTGTTTTTGATCATTTTAAGATAAGGGTTTGGCCTTACATTCATGGTGGAAAGGTACTGGTAGGGTGTTATAAGGCAAAATAGTCCCTAAAGAATATGTACTTTTCAGATTTACCACTATTTTTTCATCATCAGCATCACATATAAAAACCCAGAAGACACGTGTAGGTTCAGTGGTGGTTTTTGTAAATAAAATGGCTATATTTGTGTTGTAGACATTGTGATGCCTGGTTCCCATCACCACCACTGTAAAAAAAAAAAAGGTCTCTACAATTTCACAGCCCTCGCCTGACCTTGTTTACATCTCAACAACTGAATCATGCAGAAGTTGAAAAAATTGGTGGAATTAGGGCCGGGCAATATGACAATATTTATGGGTACTGCATCACAACATGCTTTCTGAGCATATCATGGATATCGTCCGCACTTCAAAAACACTTCACAACTGCTTGTTCCATTACACATAGAGAATAATCAGGCATGGTCAATTGGATTTGGTGCAGCATAGTGTGAAATGCTGAATACAAATAACTGGTCTGAGTATTTTTTAAAGGTGGCACTGCTTTGTCTATTTCTTACTATTACTTATCAGAACAAATATATATTGTCACATATTGTGTATCGTGATATTACCTTTTTTGCCATATCATCCAGCTCTAGGTGGAATTCTCCTCCAAAACATAAACCTAACCTTCACTCTGGTTCTAAAACTAACCCTAAACATCCATAGCGGGCTATGCTAATAAAGCAGGACTTTACTACATTGTTATATTTAAATATCATAGCAAAAGACAGTCATAAATGTAGGCTTCTAAGGGTTAAATATCCTGGTGCAGTTGTTGATGACAAGCTGTGTTTTGACCAAAACACAACTAGGATTTATGAAAGGGGCGGGGATCGCTTTTCTTGACAAAACTCAGCAAGTTGCTGGTGCGTTCAAAGCTCAAAGTGGAATTCCACCATTTTTTCAAAATTTCTGCGTAATTAACTGGGTAAGAAGTGAGCAAAGTCAGAGTGGTTTGGTGTGAAATTCTAGAGAAACTTACGGACTAACTGAATTGTCCACAGTGGTGGTGATGGGAACCAGACGTCTGATGCCAGACGTTTAATGCCTCTGAAAGCTCCCTCACTCAAAGTTATTCAGTGAAATGGTTACAAATATGCTGCTTAATACCTGAAATATTGTTGTACAATTTGTTTTTGGTCAAAAGTATATTTTTAAAAATGTTTTAATGGTGGAGGTGTACATGCAGGGCATTGAAAGGCAAAATATTCCCAATAGAAACTGTATTTTTTCAGATTCACCACAATTTTACCATCACCAATATAATATATAACAACTCAGAAGTGTGTAGTTTCACTGGTGGCTTTTGATAGTAAATAAAATGGCTACATTTGTGTTGTAGACGTTGTGACCCCTGGTTCCCATCATCACCTCTGTAAAGAAATTTTCTCTACAATGGACCATTTCACATCAAACCACTCTGAATGACTTTGTTAGCATCATAAGAATGGAATTATGCAGGAATTTTGAAAAAGGAATAAAAAGCTTCTAAAAACGTGCTGTCAAAACCAAACGCCAAATCAATGGTCATCTTGGATCAGTTTGAGTGGGATGATTCATCTTATTTCTTCAGGCTGTTACAGACTTTCTACAATGTGGTCCAATAGATTTACAAACTCCTTCATCTGCCATGCGATCTTGCTGTTAAATAATGTGGACAAATCAAACATGTAACTGGTTCCTGTATTACTACTACTTTATTACTACCTGTATTACTACTACTTTATTACTACATGTATTACTACCACTTTATATTGTGTGTTTTACTAATTTTGTGTATAAAGCACTTTGAGCTGCCACTGGTATGAAAAGTGCTCTATTAATAAAGATGTTATTATAATAATATCTATTATTATTATTTGGCTCACTCCTAAAAATAAAGGTTCCTAAATGGTTCTGGGTTTTTCTAGTAAAACCCTTTAAATGGTATAAAGTTGTTTTTTTTTTGTTTGTTTTTTTCTGGAATATGTAAACATTACCGAAGTCCTAAAATGTTCCATTCACTCTTCACTCCATTCAGGATACATATGGAAACTAGGCGGCAAAAATAGCCTGTTTTGAATTACCTTTTTGTGATGTCACAAAAAAAACAATGTATTTACATACATGTGCCTATTCAGCCTGCAACAGTTTAGCTTTACTTACTAATGCTGGAAGTGTACGGGGGTGTTTTAGCCTGGACTGTTTTTTGAATGAAGAGAAAAAAAAAACGCAGCCAATCAGAACAGAGGTAATTTGCATACATCAGGCTTAAAGGCACAGTAACAAAAACAGCCTGTTTAAGTGTATGAGGTAGAGAGGGGTTGGACAATGCGCATGTAAAAATGAATTATGACTGTTTTTGGTATATAAACCCATTATAACAAATGTTATAAGTGAATTTCAGGGTAAAAAAGAAAACAAAACATATGGGCCCTTTAAACTACACAAAGGTTCCTCACACGTGCACATCTCATTTTGGTTGCTGAAGGAACCAAACGTGGTTCAGAAGAAACTTTTTTTTTTTTTACTAAATAACAGCTGCAAACAACTTGTGACAACATGTGACACAACAAAAACGAGTAAATGAATGAATGAGGCAGGGAACAGTCACGCTGAGGAGGCGGACGATGGCTTGGAAAGGTCAGAGAAAGTGGTCAAACTTCCTTGAAACTCTGTGTTGTTTAAACAATAAAACTGGTCAAAGGTAAAGAAAGATACACCCTGGCTGTGTTTATACTGCCTGCATTCGCCTTCCAGCAATGCATTTACTGCCAAACAATTATGTCAGGTGACATCAAATCAGTGACGCCCTCCAAGGAATTCGCTACGACATACAAACATAGATAACATTTAAAAGCAACAAGTAACTGAAGTCTCTACTGCCTACCAGTTTTTGAATTTTTATTTATGTTTATGTTTATATATTAGGGATATATTCCTTTCGGAACTATTAATACAGCACAAGAGCAAAGCTAAAGGGCCAGTATTTAGCCCAAACACTTATAAGGAAGTTCAGAAAGGTGAAAATGTTAAATTACAGGAAGCTGTAATAAAACTATTTCAGCTGTAATCTGTTTGAGGGGAAATCCACTAACACGCCACTCAAGGACAGACATGATGTTCTTTAGGGGTTCTTCAAAGGATCCATATCATATCCCAGTACATACAGTCCACATAAGGAAACTAAGCTGCAAAAACAGCCCGTTTTAAATTCATTGCTTTTGTGGTGTCACAAAAACCAATGCTTTTACATCTACTTGGCTATCCAGCGTACAGCAGTTTAGCTCTGCCCACTCATGCTGACGTGACAAGGAGCGTTTCAGCCTGAACAAACCGATTTAAACGACTGAGGTCTTTTACATATGTGAGAAATAAAAACAGCCTATTTAATTCTGAGGGATAAAGAGAGGTTGGAAACGCTGCTTGTAACTTCAGCATGAATGGGCGGGGCTAAACTGCTGTCACAAAAAAATGCATTTACATACACCTTACCTATTCAGCCTATAGCAATTTAGCTCCGCCCATTCATGCTGAAGTTACAAGGAGTGTTTCAGCCTGGATTGCTTTTTGAATGAGGTTGGAAAAAAAATTTGCAAAAATAAATCACGCCTGTTTTTGGTATATAAACCTGTTATACGTGACGTTAT
Organism: Piaractus mesopotamicus; assembly: GCA_023558415.1. Classification (NCBI taxonomy): domain Eukaryota; kingdom Metazoa; phylum Chordata; class Actinopteri; order Characiformes; family Serrasalmidae; genus Piaractus; species Piaractus mesopotamicus. The sequence goes on along the minus strand of JAILXH010081385.1, from coordinate 6,025 downwards.
AACGTTATAAGTGAATTTCAGGGTAAAATGACAAAAAAACTTCATTACTTTACATGGAAAACAATTTAAGTTGTACCGTGTTTTGGGGAAAAACCGCCAAAATGCCACTCAAGGAAACATGATGGACAATATGCTGCTCAATGCCACGCTCTGTTTACCCATTAGTAGCCACTGCTTAATCAGTAACTAATATTAACCTTGTACATTCCAGAGAAGGTGACCTATTGTGTATAAATTACCAACAATACAGATCTGGTGTCAAAGCATGGAGATACACTTTATTTTTACGTAAGTGAAACTGCCTTCTGGAGAAAATGGGAAGCAAGTTTTTAGGTGTAGAAACTCATACAAAAATGTAATATATTGGGAATGTAGTGTGTCCGAGATTTTGGAATATGTCAATAACATATGTTAGCAAACCATAGTTTCATTTGGGAGTATACTTTATCACTTAATGTTGGTACTTTAAAATAATACTTAACTGATGTTTGGCCTACTTAGTGTCCTGACTGTAACTACCATTTTCTTTATAACTAAAGAGAATAGTACACTACGCAACAAAAGATTGTAAAATTAATTAACAGGCATTTTGAGAGTGTTGAGAGTGGGCTACAATAAACAGGCTGCAAGCCGGCTTCCGCTACTATGCTTAGCTGTGCTATGTACCTTTGTCCGTTTTTACAGATAGCACTATGTCATACAGTGTCATAAACCACATAAACAAGCCTAGAGATTGCTACTTGAGATTAGTTCGTATGATGCTAATTTGGGCATAAGCTTCCATTACTTGTTAGCTATATTAGCCTTGCAGCTCAAGTGCGAAACTAAGAAGCAAACTTCAGACACCAAACAGGTCTTGCTTGTTTAATTCTTAGAACCGTCATTTTGATATAAAAAATAAACATGAAAAATTATTATATAAAAATGAAACACTATAAAAAGGACAAACATCTGCCTGGACACACCTGAGGCAGGTTTAGCTGGTCACCCAGCATGGTCGTGCTAGTCGATGAGCATACCAGCATCCAAAACACAACATATCGCTGTTGTCGGAACAAAACCTCGTATCTCCAAAATGGAAACTTTACAGGAGAAGGAGAAAACATACTCTACATTTAATGTGAGTCAATGGAACCAGACTTGTTACTAAGTCATTTTTGGCCGTTTCTTTTGGTTCATTCATCATGAAATTTACACACAATGTAAAGGACAACAGGCACTTTCAAATTATGTAAAAAACTGGAAAACGGCAAAAATGGAGATACGAGGTTTTCGCCCGACAGCAGCAATATGCTGGTTTTGCTGGTGACCAGCCATGTTGGTCTATGCTGGCTTTTCTCTTGTTTTACAAGTGATGTAATGACATTTTCACCAAACTGGCACCACTGAATTAATCCACATCATTCCTGTAACGCTGCTAGCATTGGCAGGGGAAATACCTGCATCTTGAAAAGGAGCTATAGTGCTTTCAAACAAGCTACAGTCACAGCTGTTTTCATATCAGTAAATGTGGTCAAGGTGACCTAGTTCTGGTGGTGGTCTCTCCTAACCCAGATGAGATTCTGTCAAGCCTAAAAAAACCTTTCGCTTTTTCTAGCTTTCATGCACTTCAGCTTAAAAGCTTCACTTGTTCTGGCGAATGAACAATAGCAAGTCATAGTTTGTCATGTGGTTTGCACTACTCCATGTAACACATCCATGAGACGCCATTTTATATGTTAGCTAATAAACTTATCAGCAAGGCTAAGTTTTTTCATGTGGTTTTCACTGCCCCAAGTAATACATCCAGAGACACCCTCTCATATGTTAGCCGCTTAAAATGTAAGTTTATTCCCTTAATCTCTAAAAAGATTAATGGAATAACTTTTTCTTGTAGGCCTACATAGATGTGATTTGCTAAAAAGCACATTAGCAAGGCTAATGTTTTCCTGTGATTTGCTCTGCTCCACGTAATACATCCAGAGACACCCTCTAATATCTTAACCCCTTAAACGGAAGCTTATTCACTTATTAATCTCCAGCTTAGATGCAGTTTTGGTTATATTTTCATACTAAACTCATTAGCAAGGCTACGTTTGGCTTGTGGTTTGCATCTAACACATCCTGAGACAACCTCTGACACATTAACCCCTTCAAATAAAAGGCTTGTTATTAGCTTGTCGCTTACTTGCATATACTTCAGCAATTAGCAAGACTGAGTTTATCATGTGGTCTTGTGGGCCCACGTAAAACATCCATAGACACCCGCTAACATGTTCACCCCTGAAACTTCTGGCTTATTAGTCAGTTAATCTCTATCTTGGATGCACTTTTGCTTGAAAGCTTTGCCGCTTGCTATTTTTTGTAGCTAATAAACGTATTAGCAAGGCTAGGTTTGTCTTAGGGTTTGCACAGCCC
>JAILXH010081310.1:29958-40188 GCA_023558415.1 Piaractus mesopotamicus | reverse complement strand
CCAAAAAAAAAAAAAAAAAAAAAAAAAGGTCTCTTAAGTATTTAAGCGTACTGAGAGAAAGGTCCTCCCTCTAGAGAACAGAGAACATAGTCTATGGTTATGAAAAAGGTAATATATTATAAAATAAAACAAATAAATGCAATTATTAATGATTTTACTACTAAATAAGGAACAAAACAGCAAAACATTGTCCATGTTTGGCTCGACAGTCAGCCGAGGTTCAATGACCTTACCAAAGTCCAGCTCAAAAGGAACTGAGCGCCTGAGGAGAATGCTGGCAAGTTTTCCCTTTTTTGCTTTTTTACACATATTATTGTCATTTTAATTCGATTCTGAAAGCTAAATAAATGCCAGACCTTTTAGAACTGTCTGTGTGTTCATGAGTAGGCTACCTGAATGTTTGTGCTGTGGATTGGAGCAAAAAAAAAAGGAAAAAAAGAAAAAAGCTATTGCAATGTAGTTACAACTTTATAAAAGTTTTGTGATTACCTGATCATCCTAATGTTTAAGTACAAAAACATTGTGCAAAATCACATCAGCCCAGCTCTGAATGTCTCTCTTTCGTACACAGGCACCCAGAGGTGTAGATGTGGAGCCTCCTCCTGCGGGGCTGCAGCTGGAGTTTCAGACCCTCTTCACCACTGAGGCTCTGCAGTTTCTGTCTGCTTTATGCACCACATTCCAACCAGAGGCTGACAGGGTGAGTAAGAAAGAAATAAATGCAGAGTCTGCAGAGACAGTGTTATGGATCATATTCCTGTAGCAAAAGATCAAAGATTTGTAAATATTTGCATTATAATTTGTCATCTTATCATAGTAATTTCTACTGCAGACTGAAGACATTCCAGCATGGTCATGCTGATTGACCATCATACAAGCATCCAAAACACAACAAATGTTAGTTTTGCTGCTGACCAGCCATGCTGGTCTATGCTGCTTTGTCTAGGGATTAGATCTGGACCCATATTCATGAAGCTTCTAAGAGTAGGAGTGCTGATGTAAGGCCAGATGGTAGATCAGCACTCCAGTGTAAAGAAAGAAAGAATAGGGTGCTTTTCAAATGACTCCCCACTCCTTATGTAGTGCACTATGTAGATCATGAAATAACGGCTTCTACACCCAAATAGTGCTTTATATGTAGAATAGAAAGCTATCTATATTCAGCCATTAACTGCATGACTCTGTATCTAACATGTAGAACACTGTTTGAGTGTAGAAGCCATAGCCATAGTACACTACATAGGGAGCCAGGAGACATTTGAGATTCAGCCTAGGTCTACTTGCTACTTGCTGCCCAGCTGTCCATAATCCAGTGATGTAAAACAAGTATTCAGACATATTTGTTTTCATACTTCCAGTGCATATTTCCACTTCAAATGTACTTACATAATGACATTGTAGTCATACGTATGATCAGAAAAGGATATTAACATAAACAAAGACACGTTTAAACGAAATGTTTTTGTTCCGAAACAAAAACTACACCCTTGTACTGAAACATCACCCTGTGTCCCGGTTCTCTTCAAAAAGATGCTGTTTATTACACCATGGACCACAAAGTGAAAGCAACTGTAATGAGGCCCTAATCATGTGGTCATGTCTCTGATCATCTTCTGATTTTGTGGAGGGCTTAGTTGTGCAAATGATGATCCATTTCTCTGTTTTATGCTTTAGGTTCTTAAGATAAGAACTCTCCGGAAGGTTCAGCTGGACTTGACTGGTGAGCTGCCAGGATTCAGGGAGGACACGGCCCACATCCGCAACGACCCCACCTGGAGAGTCAGCCCTGTCCCTTCCCGACTGCAGTGCAGACATGTGGACATTGGTGACCTGTCACCCTGTGACACGCGGCGTTTCATTCAGGGCCTCAGATCCAAAGCCCAAGGAATACAAGTACGGCATGTAAAATGTGATGGATGTGGAATATACTGTATACTGCCATTTTAAAGTTTGGTATCACTATTTCAATCATTTTAAACCTATTTTGTTGCAAATACATGTATGAAACAGTTCAAATATAATTTAATACATTTCAGATCATTTGTAGAAAGGCTTACAAAATGAAGAACTTTGTCCAGCTGTAGATCAGGGGCTCCCAACATTTTCTGTCAGCTGAACCCTTTCAACCTAAAATACTCACTTTAAGTACTCCTTGAGGTCTGAAGTAGGCTAATGTTAAATTAATTTATTAATAAAATGTTTTTGTTGGCAAGTTTGCCTGGTAAGATCTCAGATGTCTTCTCAAGTGAGCTGGTTTCATGTTTAAATTAGAAATCTGCTCCAAACACATGACATACTTAAGACATTTTAACCTTGAAGAATGAATTAGTCGTCAGGCTATTAACTGTAATAATAACCTGTAACATGGTTACAGTGGAGATCACATGACATAATCCATTCAGTATTTATTGGATGGATCATTATTGAATAGAAATAGTAAATTCTTCACTTATTAAGATTATGAGGTTACAGAGTGTTTTGATTTGGAGTTTTGCTTGTAGATTTTTAGATTATTCTAAAATGATGCAGAAAAATGACTGCAAACAAAAAACTGTAACCATTCAGAATTAAGTTTCACCTTGTTATTTTAAAGTGGTGCCCAAATATCAAAGCAGATAACGTCACAATAAATTGCTATTAATAAATAATTACAGTAAATTATTTATCATTTTAAAAGTCCATTGTATGAAAAAATTTAATTGTCTTTATTTTTTAAAATAAAAGTATACGCACCACATTGCTAAAGTTTTAAAACATACCATTCACTTTCACCAGTCCATACAGTCCATGTATAGGAACTAAGCTGTAAAAACAGTTTGAATTCATTGTTTTGTGTCACAAAAAAACAACTCATTTCCATACAATATGTCCACCTATTCAGCCTAGAACAGGTGAGCCTCGCCCATTCACACTGAGGTTACAAGGAGTGTTTCAGCCTGGACTGCTTTTTAAAAGAGGCACAGTACAGCACAGCCAATCAGAACGGAGATCTTTTACATATAGCAGTCTTAAATCCACTGTATAGAAACAGCCTGTTGAATTCTTAGTGATAAAGAGAAGTTGTAAAATAGTCATGTAAAAATTGATTAAGACTGTTTGTGGTGCATAAAACCGCACTAACATAGTCGACCTCAGGGAAAAACAAAATGGAAAAATGTAGAAAATAGGCTTTTTAATAACACTTGTGGTTCCCCATAAAAATTAATAAACTGAATAAATCAGTTTTGTATTTCGAAGTACAGTTACAGAACACAGCTGCAGCATTTAAGCATTCACTTTGCCTTAAGACAGTTCTCCAGTGACACAGCCTCATTTGATAACTTAAAATGTGTGACTGTGCTCTCAAGATAGAAACATCAATCTGTTCTGTTCTTTTGCAGGTAGATTTCGATGACGGCAACTGTCCAACGTACTACAATCAGATAAAAGGCATTTATAATGTTTACCAGGCCGTGCGCAACCAGTTTCATGGTAAGTCTTAGCACGCCTGTGGAGTATTTCATCTTAATTTGAACATCTAAAAGCATGTATGAAGCCAAAATTGATACATTACTCAGTAATCATTTTCTGAAAGCCAAACTAATATCTTCAACCCCCCCCCCTCAACCAGCTGCGCCTACTATATCTCCGGCTCCGGTTCTTATGCTCCGCCCCCGTGCATGGAACATGGTGGAGCACAACATGATGGTACTGTAGCTTTACTTGTGCGGCTGGTGCTCATTTATAAAACTGACGGTGCTTTAATGTGAGAAAAAGTAATTGACTATATGTACTGACTCTTAAAAAACACAGCAGCCCTCTTAAAAAACACACATACTAACATTCCATTTGCATCTAATGAACCAGCAACATGTATGTATGTTTGTGTGTTTCTGCAGGTAAATGGTCGGGAAATACCAGGTCCACTTTTTGATTTTGGCTTGCTGATGTTCCATAATGCAAAGCTGTTGCTGGAGAACCAGAGTGGCCCCTTTTTCTACCTTTCCAAGGTCAGAGCTTGAGTCAGTTTAGTAGAACTAAGGGCTTTATTAATCATTTGAAGTGGATGTCAAATATACAATAGAGATAAAGTTGGGCTGTGATGGACACTGGAGAAAATGACCAATATATTGATCATTAAAAAAAACCCAAAGGGACCCATTGTGGGCCCTGAGCACCCGCACTCTCAGAAAAAAGGGTAGTTAACTGTCACTGGGGCTGTCCCCCTCTTGTCACTGGGGTGGTACCCTCAAGGGTACATCTCAGTACCTTTAGTCAGGGAACATAACTGTACCATAATCCATTGAAATTATAGTTTCTAAGTTATATTGACTCCACACACCCCGTCTCGTCTCCAGACTTTTTATTTATTGTTCTGTTTTAAAACATTAGGTTATGAAAAGGTACAAATACGTACTTTTCACCCGGAAAAACTTATTTAAGGTGCACAATTGGACCTTAAAACCACATTTACATTGTTTATTATGTACATTGTTACATTGTTTGTACCTTGATGAATGAAAAATGTCCCCTTATTTCTAACAGTGTGCTGCTTATAGCAAAAAGAGACTTTGCTGATAATATTGGCCATTACAAATTCATCTGGACTCCAAAAGATTTGGTTAAACCTTGCTTTGATAACTGATATGAATAGTAATTTCAACATATGATCGAAATGAATATGAAAGAAACAGCAGAATCCCACAAGGAGTATAAAACAAGCTACTTATTAATAACCATATAACTTAATACTTAACCTTAACCCTTGTGTGGTGTTGATGTGTTACTCAGTGGTCTGGTGGCCCCACCGCATTATTGTTTTTTTAAATCAATACAGCCTTCAATTTTCTGTAAAAATACCAGATATTTAAAATATCACGAGTGTCCAGCGTAGGGTTCTCCTTTAGCAGCTGTAGCCAGTCAGCAGCCTGTCCATGTTGTCCACCCTCACACACACTCACACATATACAAACACATACACACACAGAGACACACACACTAACAGCAGGCCATGTAGGAGGAGAACAGAGTGAAGGGACACAACACCTCCACACTTTTATTCCCTGCAGGTTCAGCCCAACACCACATGTGTAATATAAATGTGTGGGGGGTGAACGCTGAAAGTGAGGTCAGTGAGGGGAGTGAGGTCACTGAAATGTGTTATTTTATATGTTCTTCACAGAAAATGAGCAAAGACCAAGAAATCTGAGGGTGAAATAATAATAAATCACATAATTTCTTCTTTTGGTAAACATTGAAAATAGGTCCCACAGACCCGAACACCACATAAGGGTTAAAGCAGGTAAATAACATGAATTCTGGCACTGCTGTACTCAGTGTGTCTGGCCCTTTTTATATTACCAGGTGAGTCAGTCGGGCCCTAGTTATCACTGATCTGAGTGTAATGATGCTCTACTATGATGCACCAAAGGATTTCCTAGAACATCAGCATGACTCCAGTTACACTGTTTATCCATTCAGATGCTGCTAAAGGCCTTGAAAATTCCAGCCAGTGTCAGCATGATACTGGTTAGTCTCCAGGAGCTGTGTTTTAAAATAAATGTGTCGTATTTAGGTTGAAAGCCACCTGGAGGCGAAACTGTGGAATCAGATTTTTCTCTGGACAGAGGAGAAGGTAAAGACGTTTGTTTGTGCTGACGTTTATTTTTCAGCATTTGTTGTGTCTATATGATGTGTGTTTTTGTGGAAGCTGGACCTGCCGGTGGGCAGTATAAAGGCGACTGTTCTGATAGAGTGTGTACTGGCCTCGTTTGAAATGGAGGAGATCCTGTACGAGCTCAGAGAGCACTCCGCTGGTTTAAACTGCGGCATCTGGGACTACTCAGCTTCCTTTGTCAACAAACTAGGTCAGCCAGTACATTTGATGAATTTAATGATTGTACTGATGATTTGAATGTAATAGTACCTGCAACAAATACGTCAGCAACCCTTCTGACCCCTGCAGGTCACAGGGCTGACTTCCTGCTCCCTGACCGCAGCAAGTATGTCAACATGGAGAAGCGTTTCCTGCGCAGCTACATGGATCTGCTGGTGAAGACGTGCCATCGCAGGGGCGCCTTGGCAACCGGTGGCATGGCAGCACTGCTATTGCCCAGAGACAAGCAGAGTGTCCTTTACAAGACTGTAGTGACCACTGTCACCAGGCAAGAGGCAGCACACTAAATGCCAGATTGCTGACCTAGAGAGTCTTTTCATACTTTTTACAAATACTTTTCTGTTCCCAGTGCAGTTTTCACAATTCTACATATACATCTGATAAATTTAAAGCTATTTTATTTTTCTAAATTTCTGCATAATTAAATTGTTAAGATGTAAAGTCATTCAGAGTGGTTTGGTGTGAAATGCTCTGTTCTAGAGAAACTTAGCAAGTCAGAATTGCTCACAGTAGTGCTGATAGGAACCAGATGTCTGAAGAGTTTAATGCCTCTAAAAGCTCTCACAGAACGTTAGTACATGAAATTGTTAGAGATACACTGCCTGATGTCTGAAACATTGTTTTATCATAACCAAATGCTTAACGTAGGACCGGAGGCAGGTTGCAAATGCAAGGTAGCTTTATTAGGGTTTGTCCTACACTCATAGTCACAGCAGGCAGAGGTCAAAACACAGGTAGGCAAAATAAGAAGCAGATCCATACTTCAAAAACCAAAGAGAGTAGCAGGGGGTCAAAACCAGGGAAAACCAAACACAAGAAACAGACACGCAGAAACTAGATTTTGCAAATATACAGTGAACACAAAGGGGTACATGTAGCAGCCTTAATGTTCTTGGAATGAGCTTTAGGTATGTGGGAAAGGAGGAGAGTTGCCAGAGCCAAGGGGGGGGGGTGGACATGAAAAAATGATTACCATTGCATACAGTACAAAAACTCTGAAGACTCGTGTATGTTCACTGGTCATTTTTGATAGCAAATAAAATGGCTATATTTGTGATGCGACCCCTGGTTCCTATCACCACCACTGTGGTATGTTTCTCTGTAATGTGGCATTTCACATTGAATCACTTCAAATCACTTTGTTTACATGTCAATGTTTGAATTATACAGAATTTTGAAAAATCTGTAGAAATCTCCCTTCACTGCTTGCTCAAATTTTGACTCTCTCTTTAATTCACAATAATATGCACAATAATCTCCAGTAAAAAAACAATATAGATAACCAATGAATCATAAATACCCAAATAAACAACCACCAGATTTAATTCTGACTGAGCTGCCTCCAGAATGATGCCTGATGCTGATGTGTTGTTCCTGTACGTTTGACCTCTGTGCGTTTGAATATTCGTATGTTGCTACAGACTAAAGCTACTGGAAATCCAAGCTGGAGTCGATGGCTTCATGGTGTATGACATGGACTTGATTGAGCCTATGCAAAAAGTAAGCATCATATGTAACTGATATCTCAATAATGAAATCTCAATGTCAAAATCTGTTGCATCTAATACTCTTACTTGAGCGAGACAGTTTTATCTGTATCTACTGTCTTCATTAGTAATTGTTGGATTGCTTCAGATTATTAAAAGAATCTCCCAGCACTGACATATAACCAGAGTGGGAAGCTTTGGAGCAGCAACACATGAGCCGAAGGTCACCAAGCCCAATGCTAAGCGCTGGCTAGAGGGGCGTAAATCCCCACAGCGCTGGGCTGTGGAGCAGTGGAGCTGTGTTCTCTGGAGTGATGGAGCTGCATCCAATACCTTTGGGATGAGTTAGAGTGATTCAGAACTGATCATCCAACATCAGTACCTGACCTTACTAATGCTCTTGTGGCTGAATGCAGTCAAACCATCACAGCAATGTTCTAACATCTAGTGTTAAGCCTTCCCAGGAGAGTAGAGGCTGCAGCAAAAGCGGAGCAAACTCCTTAAACTATTAATACAATCAGAAGAAACCCTGGTGTCTACAAACTTTTGGACACACCATATTTGTGCTCTTTTATCCACCCACATGAACACATACAGATTAACAATCTCTTTCTCTCTGCTCCACTCAGCTGTTCCAGCTCCATTCTCAGGGAAAGAACCAGCTCCAGAAGCTGCGGGATGACCTCACCGTGAGCCCCGAAGACCTGCTCACTATGCCAGCGGTCAGTCAGACCAGATCAGATGGTGATGCTGTGGATTATAGCTACATATTAGGCATATTTTTAAATATTATACTGAACAAGCACATGGGTACCTAGTTAATGGAACAGTTTGTTAAATTTACACTCCTTAGTTTTTCTCCTTACTGTAAATGTAGCTGGTCTGCCAAGACATGTTCTGTGTCTGAAGCTCGCTTCGTTAGTTTTGCTCAGGACTGTACGACATAAATGTATTTAATAAAAAAAATAGATAAAAAAAAAATAATTAAAAAAATAGATTAAAATTAGCAATAGCAGCCACTTGAAAACTTGAATTTAGTTACTTTTGTCCATCTTTTATAGATATCAGTAAGTCACAAAGTTTCTGACAGCACATAGAGTCATATGCCGAAGTTTGTACACAGCTGGTCAGATTACATGTTTTTCTAAGTGAAAAAATTACACAACCTCTACAGGGAACAAGTTTTAATATAATTTTTATACTATAATGCAGTTTAATTTTTATTTTTAGATTTCTTTTTCAATTTTTTTTATCATTTTATTCTGGTTTAATGTAGTGGGAAAAAAAAATAAAACATAAAATGCAAAATGTGCCATAACTTTTGCACAGGCCACATTTTGTGTTTTAAGATTTTTTTCAAATTATGTGAAATTCAGCAAAAAAACAGCAATTATAAATTAAAATGTGCAGAAATGTGTTCTCTCTGGAGGGTGTGTTTACTTATTTTCACTTAGAAAATCAATAAAACCACCAAAAAAAGGGTTTTTGTGTTGTTACAGTGTACACTTTTTAGTGCTATATAGAACCATTTTCATCATCTCTCTCTGCAGGGTGGAGTGACACTGTATGGGCTGAAGTACAACATTGCTGTGGGTGTGCTCTTCATCGACGCTTGGCTTTCAGGTGAAAAAACTTGATTTAAAGGAAATGATGATGCAGAATGCCAACATAGCTAACAACGAATGGAAGCTAACAGGGAACAGTTAGCAGTATGTAAATAAGACCCCGCTAATTGGTGCTTATCAGCTTTCAGTCATTTCTAGTCAGCCTACGTTATCTCTTTAATCAAAAACCCTTTCAGTTTCACTCTTTTCACATTTTTCTTCCAGTGAACACGTACAATTCTGAGAAAACGTTTGTGAATCTTTTGGGCTCCTAAAATGTGATCTGTAAAACACAAAATTTCACATTACCATATTGACTTTGTCGGGAAAAAACTTTCCATATGCAAAAGAAATAATTGTCCATATCGCTGCTGTCGGAACAAAAGCTCGCATCTCCAAAAATATGAGTTTACAGGAGGAAAAAAACCTACTTTACTTTCAATGTAAGTCAAGAGAACCAGACTCTTTCCAAGCAACGTTGGGTCGTTTCTTTTGGTCCATTCATTGTGAAATTTACACACAATGTAAAAAACAACAGGCATTTTCAAATTGTCAAAAACTGAAAAAGTTTACAGTATTACATATGTTTCAATATATAACTTACATGTGCATGTATTGGCATATTTTTAAATACTCAAAAATGGCACAGTTAAATATATTTAGCACCTGTATTTTAAAGCATCACATATATAGCACATATATGTAAAATATTTGTAATATGAACAAATATATATGCATATATGTTTCATCATTCATATGCGTGGCATCTCCATATTTCCATTTTTTTTAACTTAATTTGACAATACCAGTTGTCTTTTACAATTTAATGATGAACTGACAAATAAAAATGCTCCAAAATTATTTCCATTAACTTCCATTCAAAACTAGAAATGTTTTCCTTCTTCTCTAAATTACCATTTTGGAGAGTTTTTTTCACAACGTTGATGATTTGTTCATTGATGAAAAAGTATGTGAGGCTTTAAGAAAATATTCCTTTAAAAAAAGAGGATAGTTGAAGTCAGGTGATCCAGTCAAGTGTGGCTTTGACCTGTACTTCATAACACAGAAAACCTACTGAGGGGTCTGCGGGTGGGGCTGAACGATTAAGTGAAAAAATCTAATTGCGATGTCTCTGACCAATGTTGTGACTGTGATTTAAATTGTGATTATTTTGTTTTTGATTTCCTCTGATTGGTTTAATCATCTACATGCAGTTCACCTGCTTCGTTGTTATCAGGTTAAATTTCCTCACTTAAAACTTAAC
>JAILXH010081293.1:18500-29411 GCA_023558415.1 Piaractus mesopotamicus | reverse complement strand
GGTATTAGTTGCAGGTTATCTGCTCGTGCGGTTTGTTGTTCGGGGAAGAGCATGCCGAGCCTGTTCTCCAGAGACAGCGAGAAAACTCTGCACAGCAGGCCTATTGCTGGAGAAGACCACGTCACTGTGTCACATAATGCTTTAACCCACAGATATTAGACAACAGAGAAAACAAGTTGTTTCGTGCATACGGAGCCTCAACCAGCATTGTCAACCCCTTAAGTTCTGAGTTCCCTAGCATTGGTTCTCAAAGCAGTCCTCAGGCCTCCCCAGACGGTTCCCATTTTCCTCTATCCTCTATCCTTACGTATTGGGAGGAAAAATGTGGACTATCTGGGGGGCCCTGAGAACCACTTTGAGAACCACTGTCCTGTAGAACTGCAGTGGAACATCTTAGTGCATCTATCAGCAGAAGAAACATTTGACTGAAACATTTGATTGGGATTGGTTTAGTCTAAATTAATATGATAAAGGCTCGAAAGTGAGAAGTGTGAGCCACAGAAAACAGTCCCCAACAGAACAGATGGAAATGACCTAGAAAAAAAGCTATTAGGAGCTGGAGGTAAATGACTGGAGTGACTGCACTGTAAAAATACAGTTTTTAAACGTAAAAAAGTAAGTATTCAGGCTAACTTGAATTTTTAGTTCATAAACTTATAATATTAAAAAAAGTGTTTAACATTTGTTAACTGATTATTTTAAGTTTAGTTTCAAGTTACTCAGTTACTGCCTTTTTCAAGTTTAAAAGCTGCATTTTTTTGCATTTTGTGTGAGTGGAATTGAGCAAAAAGCTAATTATTTTCATCATAAGACGCCCATAAATACAATAATATCGTGTGAAAGCGCTCTCTGAATTATAACTATATCAACATGTTACTTAACCGCGTGCAATCGGGCAAATGCAATTAGTTCTAACCCAGCTGTGCTAATAAGCCAGAAATTATGCGCTCAGTGCAGTTATTAACCTGAAACACTTGATGGCGCGCGCTGTTCAGTGGTGTGAGTTGTCCGTAAGGCAGGACACTGAGCGATCACTTTTTCCTCTCATTCATTCACTCCATCCCTCCTAAAAGTCTTCACAAAGAGCCCGTATTTCAGTAAATTAACCAGCTCTGGCATATACGTCACATGACGTCAGAGCAGGTGATTCAGTCCGAGCGAAGCTCCAACTGTATCATGATAGTAAATCCTCCGGGAACCGAGAGCTAAAAATATAAACACATAGTTTGCTTTTCCACTTTCTGTCACAGTGTGAAATAACTCAGACTGACCGAGTCTCTCGTATTCAGTACAATACAGTGACCTTCTCATCGGAGAGCTCACTGTGTGGTAATATTAATATAGGTGGCACTACTTCATGCCATGTTTAATACAGGGAGTATTATGGGCCATCATAATGAATCTCTCGGACTATTTAACTCTACACTCTCAAAAAAGATGGTTCTTCAAGGGCTCTTCAGCAAAGTTTAGAAGCATGCTTATTTCAAGCTTGAATGGTTCTTTGCATGGTGAAATGGTTCTTCGGGTGATGGAGAATGTGTTGTATAAGGTTCTATACAGCACCAAAAAGGGTTCTTCTATTGGTGAGCTTGACATCGTGGCAATAGCAGAACCATTTTCAAAAAGGCTCTATGTAGAACCATATGCAACACATTCTTCATCAATCTGAAGAACCATTTCACCACGCCAAGAACCCTCTAAACATGAAATGGTTCTCATGGTTCTAAATAGAGCCATTTCCTTTATTAAGGGACCCTTGAAGAACCATCTTTTTAAGGAGTTTCAGTTAATGATCACCAGTGTATTCCTCTTAAATAATCAAATATTTAAATTACTTTAAATATATATGGATATTTTCACCGAGAAACTGAATGAGAGACAGGCCAGTGCTTAACCAGGTAAGAACGGCTCATTACGTGTCCCCCAAATGACCATAAGACACACTGTCCACTATGACTTAGTGTCAGTTCATTTACCCTGGTGAGTATAGGGAACAGATTCAGACTCATTCTAGCTGGTTTAAAGTTCAGGCTCGGTCCTCATCTCCTCAGAGGAGTGGAGGGTGTTGTTAGAAAACCTGCACTGAAGTCCAGTATGAGTCATTTGGCATATATTAGCATTCACCTGCGGTCCGAGCACCTTTTTCCTCTACATGAAAATCCCAAGTGAGTTTTACGACTTCAATTGGTCCGTGACGAGCGAGACAACGTCGATCTGGCGTTGTTTTTCCTCCACCCGTTCCCATGCAAGCCACGCCCCCCTGAGCGAGGATTGGCTACTAGTTCATCCTAACAATCAGCCGGTAATTGACCGTGTAGCTACTATTAGCGAAAGAGGCGGAACACTGCAGCCAATCACAGCGTACGGGAGGCGTGGCCTTTCGGAATACAGGTGGGAGAAAAACGAATGTAGCTCGGAGGTCAGTGACGTCGACAGCGTCCCTTAACGCGGTGGGGTAGAGTGGTGGGGAGGGGCAGCGGAGGTAAAAAAGGGAGGCTCTGCCTCACCATGGAGGGATAAAACTGGCCGTACTGCCGCCCAGAGTGAGAGATGGAGACCAATGACCGCGCTGAGGTCTGAGAGAACCGAACAGAGCACTCTCTCCTTTGGCGGACGAAAAGTTTTCACGAAGAGGGCGCAGCAGAGTCGAGCCGAGTCTCCGAGAAGTTTTGGCGAAAGAGGAGAAAAAACAGGCGGACAAGAGGGAGGAAGGTGAGAAGACAGAGACAGAGAGGACAGACAGAGAAAGAGAGATCTTATCTCATCCTTCCAGGCGGAGGCTCGCGGACTCCATCCAGCTCCTCTGCTGTAGGTATGTCAGCCTCACAGGGCGGAGGATGCAGACACAGAGCACCTGAGCAGATGGAGGAGAAAGATTTGACACCAGAGTTCAGTCATTTAAACTAGTCTGACGTACTTTGTCTGTAAGCTTAAACACTGGGGTGTGTTTGGGGGTTAGATTCGTAATGTTGAAATGCTGAACTGTAACTTTTGAACGACAGTTTACACTTCAGAACGTTCCAGCCGTTGATGACCGTTGAATGGAACGTTGGTGTTGTTTAAAAAATTCAAAAATTTGAATTGCAACGGTCTGTTCTTAGCGCTTCTGTTTAACTGCGCTTTACAGGGCAGAACGTTTCAGCCTCTTAACCGTTAAATGGAGCGTTGATTAAAAAAAAACTAACGTCCTGTTTTGTTTTTTTTTTTGCGCTGCTGTTGAATGACGGTTTACAATCAACGTTGCGGTCTGATGTCCGTTGAGTGAAACGGTGGTGTTGCCTGTTTTTTTTAGTCATTTTTTCGTAAGTTCTGTTGTTCTTTGCAGCAGCGCGCTCTGACCGTCTCTTTGTCACTCTGTTTCTCTCTCTCTCTCTCCTGCAGAACAATGTGGAGCAGCAGGGCTCTGGCCTTCCTCATCTACGGGCTCCTCGTGCACTGCGGCGCGTGCTCTCCGCTCGGCTATCCGAGCGCCAGGTACGAGCGCGTGCTCAAAGGGAACCGCACCTTGTGTGCGCGCGCGTGTGTATTCAGCTCGTCGTTGGGACGAAACGTCCAGGATAAGGACAGTAAAAACTGTAGCTTTTAGTTTAGAAGGATAGACAGTAAAAGACGAGGTTGTTGATTTTGGTTGCTGAGGGTTGGACTTAGTGTAGCACAGGAAGAAACCACAGAGAGAGGAATGCTTTAGTGTCCAAACGAGCGTGTTCGCGCTCCTGAAAACGACGTGAACCTACTTTCGCCGTGCGGTTTATTTTGGAGTCCGAAAGGGAAGAAGAGCGCAGCGCCCGGGCTCCGCTCAGGTGTCGGTGTGTGAAGTCAGACGGACCTGATTCGAACAGATTTCGATGAAGGTCGTTTTATGATCGATCATACAATCAGGGTTCCGCGAAATTCTCAAAAAGTGTTATTTTTTTATTCTCTCTCTCTTTCTCTCTCTCAGATCGGCATTGTTTTTTCTTTGTACTTGTGTTTCTTTGGTACTTGTCCTCGGTGCAGAAAAATTTAGTAATTGAAGTGAGAATGAAAAAGTAAACTGTCCAGCACCAATAGACGTCAAATTATCTTTAGAACGTATTTTAACAAACAGTAAAGTTTATTATTATATATATATTTTTTTTGGTAAGAGGTAAAAATCTACCTCTTTTAAGACCTTCTGTTTAGAGAAACTTGTAAACATTTATTTGTCTACAGCATTTATACCAAGTTCTGTCATTTTACAATATTATTATTCTTATTAATAATAATTATTTATTCTCTATTAATTCTCTTTTTTGATAGTCAAATATAGCTTGACTTTTCAGACAGCATCTATTTCATTTACTACTGAGAGACAGCTTGTGTGTGCAGTTCAGGTTAATTCTATATGGTGAATACTTGTTTAGGTAAAAAATAAAAAGACATAAAATGAAATGTTAAAAGCTCAGCTAGATGTGATGCTGTCGCTCTGTGCTGCAGGCTGGACAATGCGGGCTATGAAGAGGGAGATTCAGTAGCAGATTTGGCCTTCGACAGTGACCAGATTGCTCTGAGCAGTCCATCAGCCGGGGACGATGCCTACACGTTATATTATCCCTCAGAGCAAAGGTGAAGCTTGCTGTCTGTCTGTGTTTGTCCGTACTCGTATTACACATATGTGTATGTTCTGTGATCAGCACTGTTTCTTGAGGCCGGTTAAACATGCAAAT
This sequence comes from Piaractus mesopotamicus, assembly GCA_023558415.1. Lineage (NCBI taxonomy): Eukaryota > Metazoa > Chordata > Actinopteri > Characiformes > Serrasalmidae > Piaractus > Piaractus mesopotamicus. Next base: position 24,726 of record JAILXH010081293.1, on the reverse strand, counting down.
GACACTGATAGGACTGGACAATCCTTAACATAGAAAGGATTGAGATAAATTGGATAAATGCAAAATGATTGAAAGTTAAAGCAAGTAAAGCATGCAGAGCTTTGAGATAAGACTTAGTAAACAGGAAAAGGTTAAGATACGGCTAGTTAAAAAGGAAGAAGTTAAGAAAAGAGTGGCTAAACTCATTTAAACTCTTATCTTGGCTGAACAGAGTTTATCTAGTATGTTCCGTAACGCAGGGCTCAGGCTCAGGGGAGACGTTTGACGCTGAGCTCAGCTTTATTTTGGTGCACTGTGTCCTACCATGCTGTTTGACCATGTGTGTGTTTGGCATTTTGATTCTAGAACGGAAAGGCACGCAGACGGGATGTTTAATAAAGCCTACAGGAAAGTGCTGGGTCAGATATCAGCCCGGAAATACCTGCATTCTCTCATGGCAAAACGTGTAGGGTAAGCATCTCCCTTCCTTCTCTGTACTTACGTTCTCTTTCTCACTGTGTAATGATACTGTATATATAATTTTCCACGGCAAGATGGGATCCCTGTTTTAGTGTGTTTTCTTTGTGGATGCGCTATTGCAAATTTTGTCTCCTTAAAAATATCTCTACCTTCTGAGGATGAGTGCATTTAATTTCCACATCAATTGTTGCCCTAAAGTTTAGACAGGCCAGGAGAAACAAGAAACTAAAACAACTTCAAGGACAAGTTTGGTCTTTTTCAACCAAGACCTTATTAAATTGATTGTTTACCTATTATGTATAACCTCTCTGATGGAATGGTACTGAGGAAGTGAATGCTTCTCACTGGGCTTAAATGAAGTCCAGTGGGGCAGTTGGGCCCTCAGAAATCTTCAAATATGAAGGAAAATCCTGTAAAAAATGAGAAAGCTGGAGTACAGTCACACGTCTTTGTGTGTTCTGAGCTTATGCAGAACATGTTGGATAACAGAAGCACTATAGAAGCTTCCTGCTTCTAGCATACACTCTTAAAACAGGTGGCTCTTCAAGGGTTCTTTAGTGGTTCTGTATAGAACCATGAACACTCAAAGAACCATTTGCCTGCCTAAAGGGTTCTTTGCATGGTGAAATGATTCTTCAGACTGATGGAGAATGTGTTGTGTATGGTTTTATATTGAACCTCTTTGAAAAGGGTTCTATGTAGCACGTAAAACGGTTCTCTACTGTTACAATGTGCAGCTTGTAGCAATAGAAGGACCCTTTTGCAGTAGTTCTCTATATAGAACATTTACACATTCTTCATCATTTTAAAGAACAATTTTATGATGCAAAGAATCCTTTAGGCATGATGGTTCTTTGAGTGTCTATGGTTCTATACAAAACCACCCTCTTTACTAAAGAACCCTTGAAGAACCATCTTTTTAAGAGTGTAGGTGTAACGAAGAGAACAGATTTGTGGAAAAGCATGGTTCGCAGACATGGTTACTGTATTGTGAGCTTCCCATTTTAAACAAAGAGATTTATCAAGGTTGTTGTAAGCATAACCGATTGCGCCATTGGACAGTATTTAAGCCCATTTAGACAATGCAGTGGTCAGTTTCTTAATAGTGAAATCTGGCAAGGTTGTGGAAAACAATGACCTTACTAAGGTCGTGATAGGAAACACTGGGCTTGTCTTTTAAGCTGCTCTGAGCCCTTTGTACGCAGAGTCCTTCACACTGGGCACTCTCTGCTTCTCTCTCTCCCTCCTCTCTCTCCTTTCGCTCTTCGCACGCAGAGGAGGGAGTGCGATGGAGGACAGCACGGAGCCGCTCTCCAAGCGCCACTCAGACGGGGTCTTCACAGACAGCTACAGTCGCTATCGGAAGCAAATGGCCGTGAAGAAGTATCTGGCCGCAGTCCTCGGCAAAAGGTATAGACAGAGATTTAGAAGCAAAGGACGACGGCTCGCCTATTTGTAGCGCTTTCGAAAAATACAAACCCGCTGACGCCCTTGTATGTACAGTCCGAGTCAGCCAGGATGTGGAGATGATGAGTCGATCGCGCCTGTGTTCTTTAAACATGTATTTATGTATGAAGTGAAGACATTAAAATGAATATTTTGATAATAATACTGTTTTTCTTTTGTACCGAAGCACTTGAGAACGCACAGATCTAACTTTGTGGACCAATCGTTCAGTCTGACCAAAATATAGTCTATATATTTACTTATTTATTTTTAGACATTAAGAAAGTGATTGTGCACTTGAACGGTGTGCTCCTGATACCTTGTCTTTGACATATATCGACCTATCAATATGAATATGAGTAAATAAATTGTCTTAAAGACAATCATTGCATTGAATGTTACCTTTCTTCATTATTTTGGAACATTGAAATTAAGAGTGTAGTGTTTTTTATTTACAACAGCCCTGAAGACTTAGATTTGCACCAAATTCTACAAGACATAGACATTGGGGCGCTCCCGGATGGGGATGAGTTTGAGGCATTTATGTGGAACTGGCTGAGGCAGTTCCCTCCCGATCTCCCGGTGAGTTCTGTGGCTCCGGTACCATTTAGCCCTTTTCTTTTTCAGAGGGGGTGTCTCTCACTTCCTCCCCTCTCTCTCCCGTGAAGTTTCCCTCCCCTGTCATCTATCGCTTAAATTTCACGAGCCAAACTCCTCTCCTTCCTCACCTGCTCACAACCCTCTTTGACAAACGCATTGACTTTCACATCATGGAACCTTCTCATTTCGGACAGATTTATCTCCAAACATGAATGGGTTCTTTGTCATGGACAATCAAAATAAGAGGCGATGCGCCTCGAAGAACGCACTTGTAATGTATTTAGAGGTCTGCAAGACATGCCTCTGTTTGAGCCTCCGCTCAGTCTTTCTCCTCTCCCTGTAAAAGCATGCCCAGGCACCTTATCTATCATCCTTCCAAGCTGTTCTTCTCATCTCTCTATCCAAAAGTGTGGGGGTCTTAGCCTGTGAATGTGTTTAATCCATTGACTAGAACAGTACAGTTCAGCTCTTCTGGTGGTGGGCAGTATGTGTGATGGTGTGTTTGTGCGTAAATGTTTTTTGTTTCTGAAGAATCTTTGCTTATAAGGAATTAAATCAAAGGTTTCTACTGTGTAAATCATAGAAGCTCAGATTTCTCTCTCCTGTTGCAAAGACACGCTGGGTATATTTTTAGATTTCCAGATTAAAGTTCTTCATTCCTGACCAAACTGGCCGTGAAATCTGCTCTTGTTAACGTCACGTATCTGCTCGCCTCTCCTTGTGTCTGTCATGTTGATGTTGTGGAGAGATACAGTAGTATGAGAAAGTATAGGCGCCCCGGTCAGATTATATTGTGTTGATTTTCTCAGTGAAGACACATTTTAATATTGGGAAAAATTATATAAAATGTGGCCTGGGCAAAAGTTATGGCACATCTTATAATTTTTATTATACTATAATTAGTGCAACAGACCAAACTACAAACTTTTCACTCAACAAAGTGTAATTTGACCAGGGGCATTCAAACTTTTGCATACAACTGTATGGTTTGGGATCTGGGAGGGTGGGTACCTCTCTCCTGTCATGTCTCCTTTAGTTACCAATGTTGATGGCCCTAATTAGGCTTTCATAGCTGTAGGAGGTCATTACAGGGGTTGACTGCAGTCATAATTGCTTACGCAGGCAGTGCTAGCATGCTTCAGTCCCCTTAGCACTTATGCATATGTTTATTTACAGAAGAAAAGAATTAAATATTCCAGAAATGTCATGAAAGGAAGTGGTCAGAAATCACTGTGTAGGAGAAGGAAAAAACATGCTTAGATTTAATGTAGTGATGATAATGTGCACATAATGCATTTTCACATGGTGTAAACATATGATGAACTATTACAAGAGTTAATTTTTTTTAGCAAAGATATAGAATAAAAAATAACTGACTGGCTGAAGCACACCCAGCCAAAACTGCAGCGCTTTAGATCTCACTGGGGTGTATAAGACTGTGAATGTGTGTGTGTGTGTGTGTTTGAGAGAGTAGGAGAGAGTGTAAGGAAGAGTGTGTGAGTGTGAAATCAATCTGTGTTTAATTATGCGTTCTCCTGCAGGCTTTGTGACGCAGGAGGGCAGCTTGCAGCTCGGGTGCCTTTGCTTCGACTTTAAAAATGGCCACCAATCTCAGATGGCATGTTAGTGGCCCTCCAATGCTGCACATCACCTGCTCACACTCCTCCCATTTCATTGGATCACATGACTTTCGTTCAATTGCCACTTGGCCCCACCCTATTTTGTTCGACTTCCTGCACCATTTCCTGTTGTTTGTTTTAGCTACACTATACGTAGTGTGTGATTGCTAGCAGTAGAAATCATAGAACACTCCCGCCCCTGAAGTTCATGCTGTGTGTAAAGTCTGATAGCGCCTGAAGCCTTACTTTAGATGAATCTTAAAAAAAGAAATCTATTTCTTGTGTAGATGAGTAGTAGGTTATAACACATATGGGAACCACAACAGAGGTCACCAATATAAATGTCAAAAAAATAAGGTGTTGTAAGATTTGTATGAATAAATTTTTGTAAACAACACAAGTTTGTGTAATCTTTGAAATTTACTATAGAGATGTAACAAATTTTAAAGAAAACAATTGAGAACAATAACACCACACCCACTTTTTTTGTCAGTTCCAGTCACATATTGGATCATTATGCAAAAAAAATGTGTTGATTGGCTGACTACACCATGAAATACAAACTTATTGTAATTTGGTGTAGCTAAATGAAAGAGTGAAATGTATATTTTCACACCTTCCCCTTACAAATAAACAATAAACAGTACAACACTCACAAACACCAAATAACATGAGGGCGACAGTGTAAAGTGGTTTAAATATAAATGTGAATCTTGACTGTAGAGAATGGTCATCAAAGCTGAATGAAGCCAACTATGATGCATGTTAACCCATCAAGAATCCACAGACTAACTTAGGATGGCAAGTATGTGACAAAGCTGGATTCATGGGGTTGGCAAGCCCATTAGCAAGTTTAAATTGACATGAAAGTGGACTCTAGAGAACCTGAACGCAGTAATAAACATTACAATGGCCCACAAATCTGGGTAGGTTCAATTAAAATTTATATGTATCACACTTCCTGCTACAAATATTGTTGAAAAGCAGCAGGACTGGCTGGGTTGGGTTTTCCAAAAGCATCTGAGCACAAAGATCATTCTTAAATGGTAGAGTGAGCATCATGGAGAATACTCTCTCTACCAGTTAAGGTGATCTTAACGCTAAGATGCTTTTGGAAATCTGGGCCCGGTCCTTTAGTCTCATCACACAAACCAGGCTTGAAAAGTGAAGGTTTGTGTATGTGAGAGAGAGAGAGAAAGAGAGCGAGTGGTGTGAGAGGTGTTGTCACCCACTGAGCTATGACTCCCTCAGGTGTGTTATGTGGTGTGGAGACTCTAGGAGTTCAGGGGAACCTTTTAGTGTCCGTCAGGGTGGATCAGAGTTAATAACCCCTACATCACTGCAGCACAGCGGGGAGAAAACACTGACCTTTACAAACACACACATACGTACATATACACCCTCCCTACACACACACCTCTATTCAAGCTTGTATTCACACCAACTTCACACTGGTGTTGAGTGTTCAGAAACTTTAGAACCTCAAAATGAAGAGTTCAGTGCATTTAAAGGGGATTTTTTTTTTTTTTGCATAACATCTGCATAATGAAATGGTTAAGAAGAAGAAAAGTCATTCGGAGTGGTTTGGTGTTGAAAGAAAATAGAGAGGCGTTCTAGAGAAGAATCAGAATTATTCCCTCTGGTGACAGGAACCAGACATCTGAAGTGTTAATGCCTCTAAATGCTCCCTGATGCCTGTTTTACAATAGTTTTGAGAAAGTTTTGGCCTAAATAACATTTTTAAATAATTTAAATTCATTGGGGAGAGGTACATGCAGGGTTTTATGTAGCAAAGCAGTCCCCAAAGACAAGGTATATTTTCACTATTTTATCATTATCAACATAAAACTCAGAAGACACATGTAGGCTGGTTTTGGATAGCAAATAAAATGGCTATATTTGTGTTGTATATATGGTAACCCCTGGCTCCAATCACCATCACTGTAAAGAAATCTGAGCCTGCATGTTCCTCTATAATGAATAATTTCTCATCAAACCGCTTTGAATGACTTTGTTTACATCTTTACCACTGAATTATGAATTCCAGTTTAAGTTAAGGGGAAGTTTAAAAACAAATAAACACTAATGTGTAACTCTAGCAA
>JAILXH010081244.1:27062-42092 GCA_023558415.1 Piaractus mesopotamicus | reverse complement strand
TTTTTTTTTCTTTGGCTGCACAAGTCTAAATATAACTTTGTGAGCTGGAAATATTACTGAATGAAGTCCATGTGTGGGAGGATTGCTTCAGAGGGCTTAGGGATGTCAGCCACTGCTGACTCACACATCTGTCTGGCCTCTGCTTTGAATCTGGAGTGATGTTTGGTGATCTCTCTGGCTGAATGCACTTCAGGACTGGTTCAGAATGTCAGAGATAGTTACAGTTTGCACTGGGGCAGACGCCTAGTGGTAAAATTGAATCAAGATGTTTTTGTGATGTTTTTAAGCTCCATCTCTCGGTCTCATTTTGATCAATTACATATTCGCAATGTTGTTCAGGCCTAGCTTTCCAGACACATGACTCCAGTCCCAGAACCACACTTTTCTGTAAGTGGATCCTAAAAAAACTGTGAAATGCATTTGAATACTTATGACGAAGTGCTCACTTTTTCATACAAATTTACAGCACCACAGTCTTTCACACACCCGTCCTATTATGTAATGCCAGTTCTGTCTAAGCTGCCAAGCTCTAGGAGCACAGCCACTTGTGCATGTCTTCATTAAGAAGCACCTCACCTTTCCTCTCTGTCCTCAGAAAGACCCATTTCATTATGGCCCAGCTGCTACAGAATACACTGCCAGCCTTCAAGCCCTGCCTTTGCTCATATCATAAAGCCTGTGCTAATGGAAAATTTATACCATGTTTTGGAATATAAATCAAGCTAACCGATACTGCTCCTAGGGATCCTCTTTGAAAGCTCTACTCTTAATTATTAAATGAAGTTTCGTGGTGTGTGCACCTTCCAGGCAACTTCCGTATGTGAGAGATTGTGACTTGTGTCATCATCGCAGTTTCCATTTAAATCGTGACTGACACGGAACGTTACGCAAAACCAGATGAAAGAGAAAGGCCTTAGTATGTTGGTCTTTAATGGCAGTATGACTGCATAGTGAAAGTCTTCCGTGCAGAATCTCTGGTGTACACATTAGGTGAAGTTGTTATTCTGTACACTCAAAAGAGTCAGATCATCTAGATCTTGTTTCCAATCACATCTAAAAAATGTCTTTAAATTAATGAAGCATATATTTAATTAAGTGCAGCATTAAAGGCTAATTTATACTTCTGAAGATGGACGAAAATGTATGTGTCAAGACATAGAGAAGTGGTTCAGGGGTAGACATAGCTCACAAAGGCCGTGACTTGCACACCTTCAAAATCTCAACCGCACGGCACATGAATCTGTAGAGGAACACTGATTGGCTATCTAGTGGGACAAGACCATAGCAATGCTCTTCAGAGTTGGTTGCAACACTGTAAACAATTATATGCTTCCTCTTTGTTTTCTGTTCATTCTGTTTTTTCTCTGCCATCTAGTTCGCACATTCACGTTACGTGCAAGTGTGTTGGAAATATAATTCGCCCTGAAGTTTCTTTCTACGCTTTCTACACTGTGTTGCAGTCAAGTAGGTTAATTTGGTACAGAAAAATATAGAAAAATCTTAGACTGGCCCATAATGCAAAACGCAGCACTCTTTGCTATAAAGTAATTTTGTTTTTATTTATTCATTACATTTTTGTGAAACTTCTAATTAGGCTTCTAATGTAACGAGGTGAAAATGACCTCTCTCTCTTACTCTTAATGAGGTCTTTTCCTTGTAGGTCCACTTAGCTGGTGTACAGTTTGCCGTGCATAATTTTTGTTAGCCATCATATAGCCCTTCATCAGTGCTCAGTTTCAGACAACAGAACCGCTCTTGGCTGGACAGTTTTTGGTGGCAGACCGCTGTCAACCTGGTAATGACATGGATGTGTATGAAAACCCCAGAGACAAGCTTTGCTTGATAAACTGGCACCATATCAGTGCTGTGTTAAAAACGGTCGACCACTCAGTTAACATCTGGACAACCTATGCTCGCTTCTTAGTATTGTTCTTGCATATATGTATAGTTGATCATGTTCATCATATTGTGAAATATCAACTAAGCTAATGAAATGTTGATGTTGGAGAATAATTTTCTTTGCAAAGCAGAAATTAGAATTTTCTGTTTGTCTTTTTGTCTTTTTCAGATTGGCCTTTGGTGGCTACCAACATGCCAAAGCAGTCTCTGGAGAAAGTGCCACATTACACAGCTTCACCATCCGCCTTACCATCCTCTTCTTTCAAAGCCTCAGGACAGTCAAGCGACGTCCACAAAACATTCCCCCCTTTGCCTGACACTGAACCACTCAAAGCCTCAGAGAATTACTATAGTGATACAATCGACGCTGTGTTTCGCTCAACAGTCATGCCACCTCAGAGCTACCTTTCCAGCCCTGAGCATCTATCTGCCCCAGCACTAAGTTCCTTAGACTCAACTGAGGGAGACAGAACTAGTTCTGGAGTTTCTTCAAGACTGTCACGGGAGGTGAAGCCTCCTGTCCTTCAAAATGTGTCCCCTTCTCCTGAAACTGTCGAACACACTTCATCCAGCTCATACACACCGGCTTTAAACATCTCTCCTTCTCACTTGCTTTCAACTGAATTGGATTCTCCTGAAGAGCCACCTTTTCCTCCTCCTGACCTACAAACTGAAGCTGTTATCAATAGTATTTCTGCCCCTGGACAAGTAGAACCATCTACCAGAATCAGAGACTTTGATAATTTACATTTTAGTCATGACCTAAACATCCAAAATGATGCTAATGCAGGTGGTCACCTGTTAAATCCAAGTCATGCCCTTTTTGGAAACCAGTATGTGACATCATCTTCTGCAGAGCCAACAATGGGCCCACCAGAAGACTTTTTCCCAACCAACACTATGGATGTGGACTATGGTTCTGGGGATTACTTAGAAACTATGTCCTTCATGGGGTCTGAGGGAGATGGCTACTCTTTGGTCACTAATTCTCCCTCTGACATGTATGACTTTGAAGATCCAAACTCTGAGTCCTATGACACATCTTTTCCCACAAGAATAGTGATACCTTTGTCCACCAGACACCTATCTCCCATTCCTACTAGTGCTGTTTCCAGTATACATATTACTGCTTTTCCCAATCTGACCTCCAGTATTAAGTACAATTTAACTAGTACCCCATATGTAACTAATACCGTTGTCAACAGGCAGACGACTGCTTCCGTAAATGTAGTGAGTCCTAGTTCCACTAATTTAACCGGTATTCCCAACATTTTGACCCATGTACCCATTTACACCACCATCTACTCAGGCATCCCGACCGTCCGACCAACAGCAGTCCATTCCTTGACCGTGCACCCCACTGTTTCTGCCTCCTTAAATCAGAGTGGCTTAGTCACAGAGAGTTCAGAGTCAGATTCTGGTTGGCCTGACAGTATTACAGTTGAACCCACCGATGTTCTTCTGCCTGATATGAATAGTCTGGAGTACTACACTATTCAGCTCTCTAAGGGCAATGAAAGCTTGCCAGAGCAACGGGGCAACCAGACCACTTCCAAGTATTTCTCTATTGTTCCAGTAAGTACTACTCATATAATGGCCACCAGCATCTATACAATGATGTATGGAGAAGAGCTACAACCTGTGGACAACAACTCCTGGCCCGAAGATTCTTCTACAGATATCTCAGGATTCGATCCATTCAACACGACCATTCTGGATCTATCCGAAGTGAGACCCAGTCTGACAAATACTACAGTGCCATTCCTGGATTCATCAGTGACATTAACTCCATCCATGGACTTTTCAACTTCACTGTGGAATCGGACTACAACTCCTGAGTGGATTAGCACTGAATTAGTGCTATCGGCTGTAGCCACTAGCACCTCCTCAGTATTGTTTGAGTCACCTACAGTATCAGAAGAGCCAGATGTCACGGCATCAAATACCACAGACATCCACTGGTTTGTCAGTTCCACACTGCCAGAGGCTCTTCAGCCCACCCCTACACTTATCAGTGATGTATTAACCCACACTCTGAATGTGACTGCATTGCCCACTCAGTCAGACTTCAATAGCACCTCCAACCTTCCTGTGACAGAGATGGCTGACCAAGGCATCACAGGACCGCCATCAGAAAGCCCTTTTACTGAGGTTATTTATGATGGAATGACAACATTTACCAACACCGAAACCTTGTCCACTTCAGTATCCGACAATGAGACAACTGTGCCAACCCCATCAACAATCATGACATTTACAAGCCCCGTGGATGAGGCATTTAACACGACTACGGTGCCCACGACAGCTGAAGACCCTTCAGTGACGACCCTAAAGGCCACTCCTCAGACCACTACTGTCCGGGAGTACCTCTGCAACATCACCAAGCCTGACACCTACTTAGTTCGAGTTGGTAAGAGATGTTGTTTTTTTGTTTTGTTTTTTCTTCATAGCTGCTGTGTTGAAAACAGGCCTAATTTGTAAATGATGAGGTCCAGGAACACTGAGTAGTGATGGATCCAGCAGGTTAAAGGGCCAGGGGGAACAAAATATGGGGCATCAATACACGCAGCTCAGTGTGAGGTTTCCCCATAATTTTGGATCTAACGACTAACAGCTGTGTTATTGATGTTTCTAAGCCTCAAATGTTCTCCCGTACACGCGTTTCCCAAAACTAAACAAACAGTTTCTAGTGCACCAGTGGTTAATAAATTGAAGTCACAAGCCAGTGGTTTCGCCATTAAGCTGAGCAAAGAGATGAATAATCACAGCAGTAGTGGGTGCATTTGCAGGTGATAAACACCACCAGTGTTGTTTACATAACGATTTCTGTCACCATGTGCGCCAGAACAGGGGTTGAGAATGAAAGCGACTGCATGCCATGGCACAAGGTGACTCAGTGTGCTACTTTTTAGTAGGGCTGAAGCATTTGGGGGAGAAGATGTAGTTGTGATTTTTCTAACCATTACTGTGACGATGCTTTAGATTGCAATTATTTTCTATAAACTCAAAAGTCATTTAAAAAAAAAACAAAAAAACTTTTTTTATGTACATAAAAGTATATTCAAAATAGAACAGTATAAATATATTTGATATATATGTGTTTTCATTTTATTCGGACTAATCTATTAAAGGTAACCGTTGTCACCATTTACTTTGTTAGTTTGTTTATCCGGGCTTTCGTAAGCAAGAAATCCGATGTAACTGGACCTTCACATTTTGTGTATAATATATAATCTCTGTGTTAATTTAAAGGCAACACTGCCTGCCAAGATTTGTACATAACCAGTACTATTAAAATATGATGCATAAACCAAACAGAAATATTTTGTGTAATGTAAAAAACATGACGAATAGCCAAAATCCTTTCTGTGTTGTCACATGGTTGCGCTGGTGCCACAGAAAATAAGACAGTAAAAAATGTTATTTTCTTGGGTGATGTCATGCTCTAGCTAAAATTGGAAAGACTGAATTATTTAATTAAGCTAAATTAGATGTTACGCTCTCTGTTCTGCACTTGTGGACAAGTGAAAGAGCAACCACTTGATGCTTTTTAATAATAAATAAAATATCTTGCTTGGTTTATACAGCATTATTTAATAGCGTTGGACATGGGCTTACATGTCTTAACAGACAGGGTTCCCTTTAAATTTCTCCACTTAAAACTTGTTATAACAAACATTGTTGATAATGCAGGCTATATAATTTTGTGATATGAAAATGATTTCAAATAAAAAATAAAAGAAGATGATAATTATTAATCATTCAGCCCTACGTTTTTGTTTACTTTTTCACATTTATTGGTATGTATATCAAACAGGTTACAGAAAATATTATGTTGAATTTTCTTAAAGCTGACTATGAATTCCTAAGCAAATGACACTGCTAATGACACACTGCATCCACTTAAGACAGCAAGATGGTTAGAGTAAACAGAATAAGTTAACTTAAATGTTTTGACATGTTTTCTGCTCTTATTGGAGTGAAGGCAGTGCGTATATTGAGCAACCACTCCCATCTCTGTCATTTGTACTGAGATTTCTTATCCTGTGTGAATTGGTCATAAACATTAAAGACATCCTGCGGTAAACTGACATTACCTCACTACTCCATGGAAAACAAATCCCGTCCAAAGAGTACTTAAGACTTGCTTTTTGGGGAAACAAGATGTTGTTCAAGAGTAGAGAGAGAGCTCACAGAGTGATGTCTTTCCCAACTCCCCACAGGTTTTCCACCTGGCTCCACAGCTGGCTATGCGAAAGCCAAAGTCAGAGAGATCCTCAAAGCTGAATTCAATCGATCAGTTGAACTTCAGGTACGTCACAGATTTGTGGATGAATGACTGTGTTCTTCTTAAAAATGTGTTATGAGTGGTCTTTGATTGAAATCTGCATATTTGTCTTTATAGGCCTAGTTAGGCACTTGTTTGTTTAGGTTAAATGAAAATGTATTTTTATTCATCATGATTACATGACCTTTGTAAACATTCATGACAGAAGCTGGTGAACTGTTGCATAATGGCTGCGCTCCAGCTTCATGTCATGTTTCAAAAGTGAGTCCGGAAAAACACAGCACTTCCTGTCTCACTTTATCTGTTGATTTCATATAAGCAAACAGCAGAGAGATGGGCTTCGTGGCTAGCTTGAAGGGACTGAAGTCCCTCCCGTATTATAAACACATAGATTAGAGAGCTTCTGATACTCACTTTGTCGCAACCAATTTGAAAGCAGCTCTCTCCCAGAACTATCTTAGATGTTTTTTGCCTCCACCCATCTCAGCAAACTCTCAAGGTGAAATCATTGGTTGAAATTTTGCTGTATGTTCATTAATGTGCAAAAGTCAGAGAACACCCTTCATTTCTTTAATTTCCTGTCAGAACAGCCAATAGGTTCTTCATTTTCAGAGGGCATTTTTCCAAGGAGATTAGATATAAGAAAATCTACTTGCATGAGGAATGGAGATGTCAAGGGAAAATAAATGAAAAAACAGAAGTCGTCAAAAATGGATTTGAAGAAATTAAAACATTATTAAAAGGCCTCTTAACCTTTTAATAACCATGCAAGACATGATAGATCATCAAAACTCTTATCTATCAGATGAACAAAAGAAAATCAAGCTCCACTTTTGCATCACATCTTTTTTTTGTCCATCCTTCCACTGTGAGAAGACTACTCATCACTATGAGTCTGAAAGAATGTGTAGCCGTAAAGAAGTCGTTGACGACAAAAAGAAATATTAAAAATAAAGATGCTGGTGTTCTCAGAACAGTGGACTGACCACCCCAGAGTCCAGACCTCAACATAACTGATAGTGTTTGCATTATTTAGATCATGAGAAGCAGAAAATTCAACCAGCTTCTAAGACTGAACTGCAGATTTCTTCGAAAAACTGAAAGCAGATCTACCAAAAAGACTGGAAGCTATAATAAAGGAATTGTGGATACACTAAATACCAAAACATTTGATATTATATTTAGTCAGGGTTTCTGTGTATTTTTCTGCTTTATGTCCTGATGCAGGAAAATGAAAAACTTGTACTTAATGGTCACTTTGACTGGAGATTGAAGGGTTGAATGAAGGGTTGTCTCTGACTTTTGCACTGCACTGTGTGTTAATGTATGTGTCATGAATGATTATATAGCAAATACACTTGCCTTGACTTTTAATCTTATTTGCTTTGCTGTGTACGTGTGTGTTCATGTAGGTAGTGAAAGCCCCTCCAGACTTTGTGTTTCGGGCTGTGTCTGGTCCAGTTGTCTACACAGCTATATCAGTCATGAATGCTCTGAGACAGTCCACGCGTACGTCTCGCTCCATCCTCAGTGTGTCCCCCATCAGTCCTGTGCCAGGCCTACAGTACCACGTCCACTCTGGTAGAGCCACTCGTATCACTCACACAACAATCTCGTCACTGTATTTCAGTGCAAGAGTCTAATTACTACAATGCTGTTAATAACTATTGTAGCTGTATATCATGATGTAGAGCTATTTGTAATATGAAAACCATGGAACTCGCTTCATATTTAATCTCTTCTAATGTGTATTGTCCTTATGTTGTGTTTGTCTCTGCAGTGCTCCAGTTTGTCCCCAGTCACATAGATGTGCATGTGTGTACGTTCAGTGAGCACATAGAGAGGGGCCTGACTTTGGCCTTTGCTGAAGTGCGCCGGCGTTCAAAGGAGTCTACTAATTTCACTGTACATGTAAGAACATCTCTTCATAATCACAATGTGGTGATCAAAAATTGAATACACCCAGTTTTTCTCTTACCCCAAATATTGTATATCAGCCAGAACATATTTGAGGTGCAAAGGCGATATCCCTGATTTTTTCATAAATTTCCTCATCATTCAGTTGTTGAGATACAAACAAAGTCATTCAGAGCGGTCTGATGTGAGAGAGTACATTGTACGGAAACTGGAGGTACTGAAAGGCTAAGAAACTGTCAACGCTGCCTCAACAGCTTTTTTAATAAATGCTACAAAAAGAAATAAATATCTATATATTTTTTGTGTGTTTAGTTATTAAATATGTTTGTTGTGACAGCAGCATTACTGCCTCACACACTTAAAACACTACTGGGTTAAAATACTGGGTGTGAGAACAGTTCTAATGTTTGATGCATTTTTGAAGGCTTGTGGTTCAGGATTAGTTTGGAGTAGTTTTTGTGTTTGAGTAGTTTTTGAGCTGTGCACTTGCTCTCTCCACACAGTAGAGCAAGGTTCAATCCCACCACAGAGAAGCCGTCATTTTGCTTCTAACGGTTTGTGCCAGAAATTAATATGTAGTCTCTGCACTGGTGTATGAGGTCATTTGATCTGTTCTGTCATCACATCTTATAACAGTGTGTTTATCGTGATTGTGATAGCGATAAAAATGAAGTAAAGCAGTCTCCAGCATCAGCTACCATATTTGTAAACGTTTTGTGTAATAACTTTATGTGAGGTAGCAGTAAGTGCTTCAAATGTTTGGTTCCTGTCACCACCACTGTAAACAATTATGACTTGGTACATTTCTCAGGGACAGCATGTCACATCAGACCACTCTGAATGACTTTGATTACATCTTAACCATTTATTTATGCAGAAATTCAGAAAAGTGAGTGGAGTTTCTCTTTAAGCTTCTTTAAATGTGCACTGGAGCTATGAGGCTGTCGTAGCTAATAAGTAATGGAATCTTATGGCTAAAAGGCAAACTGCTTGCCTAAACTGCTTGTATATTTGTACATATCCTCGAACTATTTTCTGGACATAAAATAAATTTTCTTACAATATATGTTAAGAGAGACTCTGTGATGTCAGTGGTGCATGCAGGATTATATATGTAATCTAAGCTTTTTGTTATCTCTGTCTTAGCGTGGCCAGAAAGTAATCACATTATGTTTGCTAGAGATGTGTTCACATGCTGGTCAGAATCACAGTCTGCAGTGCATGCAGCTCACAGTGTTCACACAAGCTGTTCAGTGAGACCAGTGACTCGGCTCTGATCCCCTCCAATCCTCTTAATTGCTGCCTATTTCTGTCAGATTTGCTCAACATGCTCTTTTAAGATCACTAAACAAAAATACCTGAAGGGGTGGCAGTTTCAGTTCAAGGTGCATGATGGATTAAATTCCACAAATAATCTTTCCTTTTCTCTGATGGCCGGTTTGACTCACATGTTGGCCAGAGCTGCTGCTTGTAATATTGTCGGCGTACTTGCTGATCGAAGTACTAAGCTGTATCTGTAGATTGCTTCCCATATACTGAAATGACATCACCCACAGCCGTTTGCTTTGAATGGATTTAGAGAAAAGAACATGCACTGTTCAACCCAACAGTTGTCAAGGCAACAAAACTAATGAGTGAAATTCACTGCCTGAGGCTGAATGTGTTACACAGCCCTCAGTTTTAACACATGTTAAAGCAATTGAGCTACAGCTGACTTTAAACCACACACACCTCAGCCTCATTTGGTGTGACTGTCATTTTCAGAAATAAGCATGATTATTAAAAAAATATGTATGGCAAAATATGTTAAAGAGACCCTCTGTTGCATTGAGTATGTTCAGTTAATTTCATATATGATCGGAATCTAATTGAAATTTAATTAATTAAATGTTTACCAGGTGATTCTGAAGTCACAGTTTATTTTGTTTCCAGTCAGAACAGTCATTAAATACAAGTTATTAATTTTTCAACATCAGAAAAAAAGCACAAAATATGTTTAAGAAAAAAAATCACACAAACCACAACAACTAAATATGATATATTTTTTTCAGTGTTTAGTGTTTCCACCCTTTACCTTTGTTTTTCTTTATGGGAGACTTGCTTTCAGTTTTATAAGGACATTTGAAGTCTTACAAGTTGGTTGCACTAATTCTCACAATCCAAGTAAGTCCAAACACTTTCAATGATGTTGATGTCTGGTCTCTGGGGTGGTCAATCCATTGTTCTGAGAACACCAGCAGCTTCTTTTTGTCTTATTCCTTTTCTCAGTAACAGCTTCTTGACAGCTACACATCCTTTCAGACTCATAGCAGTTAGTTGTCTTCTCACAGTGGAAGGACTGACAGAAAAAAAAAAATTAAGCAAGAGTGGAGCTTGATTTTCTCTGATCTCTCAAAGATGATAGCTTTAAGTGCTGTTTATCTGATGGTAACAGTTTTGCTGGTCTACCAGGCCTTGCATGGTTGTTAATTTCTCTATATCTTTAATCATTTTTTGAACTCCAGTTTTGGAAACCCCTTTATGTTCATTTTACTTCACTCTTCCTTATGCAAGTAGATTGTCTTATATCTTATTTCTTCCGAAATATCTCCTCAAAAAATTTAATAACTTGTACTTAATGGCCGTTTTGACTCAAAATTACATGAAGGGCAGTCTCTGAATTTCACACAGTAATGTAGACTTGCTCAATGAAGTGAGTACAGAAAAAAGAAATGTCATTTTGTGTAATAGTGAATACAGTGTTTGTTTTTAATGGTATGATCTAAATAAATGCTTTGCAGATCTTGAATATCACTATGAGCTCTGTAGCTAAGAGCCAAAGACAGCCGAGTGGGCCGGTGGACATCACTTTTGTGGTGCGTGATGCTCGGGGGTACATACTGGGGTCAGAGGTCAGCAGCCTCCTGAGACAGCTCAATGTGGTGGAGTTCAGTTACTACCTGGGCTACCCTGTTCAGCAGATCGCAGAACGTAAGTGTTCACTGACATGCACTTGCACTGGGGGTGGGAATCTCTGGGCACCTCACGATTTGATTCGATTACAATTCAGAGGGCTGCGATGCGATTATAAAACGATTATCGATGCATCTTGATGCATCTTTTTTTTTTCTATACAGGATTTCTATTTTCTCACTGTATGAGGACTTGGTACTTTTAAAGCAAAGTATTTGTAGTGATCCATAATGAATTTACTTCCAATATGTTTTATTAATAAAACAAATGGAAGTGATGTGGTAAGTGAACTAGAAGGCTCTCATGCACTGCTCTTGTGTGGATCACATTAGACGCAGGCTGCCAGTCATCTGCGATAAAATACGCTGTTACGGTGACATAAGATCCAGTGGTAATGACCACGCAGCACGTTACAGCAATCCTACCTGTTTTCTTTGGTTTTGGTCTCATTGTAGAGAGTGGGGGGGTCGCTGTGTCAGTAAACTGTCTTCGAGACGGGACGTGTGCAACATAGCACGAAAGCCCTGGATCTCGACGACTGAAAACTGGCATGCAGACTGCAGGTCACATAGCCACGCAGTCTCGTCTGGCTAGTAGCTAACGAAGAGGCAAAGAGAGATTTAAGACAAACATTTGGAGACGAATAGACTTATTCGCATTTATAAGCTCCGCGGTTGGTTTCCTGGTACATTAAATCTGCAACGAGAGACTGTCAAACTCAAAAAGGTTGCGAAGATAGTCAATTTTCCTGTTACACCTTAAATGGTGCTGCATTTACATTTGGCACCTCAGTCAGAATTTAAGGTGGAACAGGAAAATTCAAGAAGCTGGCAAATGAGAAGCGACTTCAGCCTCATAAAACAGTCGAACGTTGAGAGACATTTTACAAGAAACTATTCAGTAACTATTAAGTAAGTCTGTGTTTTCATTTATATTTTTATCCTATACTAGGACATCAGTGCATACTGAGACATATTGGACATAAAATGTTGTGGCTCCCACGGTGGTTTGATTTTTGTTGAAAGGACAAAATGGGTCTTCTTAACATTTGGGTTGTGACTCCTGACCTAACCTGGCTTTTAATGCAGAGGGAGCCGGTCGAATTTCTCACTCATCCAGTTGTGTTTTTGTTATGTGCAGCCACAGACTGTCCGGGCGCTGCACTTCCGCACATTCAAGTTCCGCCTTTTGCGTTCCATCAACATTACATTATCAATTAAAATTTAGAAAATCGATTTTTGACATTTGTGAATCGATTCAGTATCGTTCACGTCCGCATCGCTTTGCGTCTTAAGAATCGATTACCCACCCCACCCCCTAACATGCACCATCTTTCTACAGTCAGTCCAGTTGGTTGGATAAATGCAGTGGAATGATCATTTTGACCCTGAGGATGACGGTGTATTTCTGTCATTAACAGCTTTCCATTATCCTGAGCTGAACACAACGCAGTTGCTGCGCTCCTCATGGGTAAGAACAGGTATGGATGGGTTTATTTTACTAAACTTTTATTTCTTCAGTAATGGTGTTCTTTAGAGGTAATAAAAATCAATGCTTCTTTTAACGGTTTGTCTGAAGTGCACACATCTGTTAGAATTGTGTTATAACACTGTCTTCGTTTAGCCTTCAAAGAGCGAGCTTTGGGTGAAAAACTAAATTAATAAAGTTATTGTCTTTGCTATCTGTTACTAAATAAATAAATAAAGAAAGAAAGAAATATGTCCCAAAAAATTAGCCTTCGGCCATTTAGGCTGGAAAGGAATCAGAATTGGTCCACGAAAATTTAGGATTGGTGCACCACTAGTGTTGCTGACTTGAGGAGTGTGCTGGTTGCTGTCCTAAAGAATAACAGTGTAATGTTTTGGTTGTTTGTGTGTAGTGTTATTGGGGGTGATGGAACAGCGTGTGAGCGATAGGATTTTCCAGGCAAAGATGGAGAGGAGACTGGCTCTGCTGCTGGGGGAGGGACTGGGCACAGGACGGCGTTTTAAAAGAGCCACCAGCATAGGCAACAACAGCGTGCAGGTAACAGGTTTTTGACTGTATTTAAAAACAATAGCATCACATTATGGGAACATTTCATGATAAATGAACTAATAGAAATCATCCAAAATTGCTGTGAATAAAAACCTGTTATATAAAACTTCAGAAGGTTTTTTTCCCTTCTCTTTTAATTTTTTACCATTTCTGAGATTTTCCTTTTTCTTATAACAACGATGATATGCATGTGAGACATTTGCCATATCCCCCTGCACTCCCTCTCTTGTGTGCGAGTAATAATGGAGACCCTCATTATGGAACTCTTCCTGCATGGACGTCCCCAGCCTCTCTGGCTTCTTAATGACTCTCTCTTTGTGGCCTCGTCTCAGCACCTGCTCTGCTCAGTGCATCCCCATTCCAGCCCAAGAGTATCCATGGCAACACCTCCTATTCATCCCTGGGCTGTGGAGCCACTGGCTGACTCCTGTTTTTCCCCCACAGGCTGGCTAGCTGATACCAGATCAATTATTGAACACTCCTCACAGACAGCTAGAGTCATCCTCCAACCCGGTGTCTGTTCAGCCTGCGCTGAAAGAGATTTTCCCTGTTCCGTGGGGGGCATGGAGAGTGGGACAGTCCACATGCACAGCAAGGAGCTGTCAATGTGATTAAAGATCTGCCTAGTTTTACAGCAACCCCCCTCTGGCCTGCACACACTGACCTTTTGGCTTGCTCCAAACCTCTGCTGCTGTTGATACATGTCCCAGTACTGTTCACTGTTCGTTAACGACCTAATTAACAGAGTGTGAATACGCCATAGAGTGACGGATATGTGTCTAAATTTAGTGTGTGTTAAAGGAGACGTCAGCACAGTGAGTGGAATTATGAATATGAAAGATTGCAGATAATTTAATTGGAAAATAGTTAATGGATTTTGTCTCCTTTAGAAATTATATGATTTTTATTAAATGGATCTAATTTAAAAATCTGATTGGCTGAGCCATGTTCAGAGCTTTTGGAAAATACTGCATATACACACATATGGCTGCATACATAAAACGATAGCTGGTTAAAAACCTTTGCACAATGCGTGGAATAATCTTTGACCGTTTGTCATAGATTATTGTACAACCTCATTTCCAAAAAAAAGTTGGGATGCTGTGCAGAATGTAAATAAAAATAGAATGCAATAATATGCAAATCATGTAAACCACATTTTTGTAGGAAAATAGTAGAAAGACAACATATCAAATGTTAAAACTGGGAATTTTTTTTTTTTATTATTATTTTTGAAAAATATGTTTTGAATTTGATGCCAACAACACATTCCAAAAAACATGTTTACCACTGTGTTTCATCACCTCTTCTTTTAACAACACTCTGTAAGTGTCTGGGAACTGAGCCTTTATCTTATTTGATAAAGGCTTTCAGCTGCTCAACAGTTTGGGGGCTCATTTGTCATATTCTTCATTTCATAATGTGCCAAATGTTATCAGTGGGTGACAGATCTGGACTGCAGGCAGGTTGCTAATATGGAGCAATGCTGTTGTAATACATGCAGAATGTGGTTTTACATTGTCTTGCTGAAATAAGCAAGGCCTTCCCTGCAAAAGACGTCGTCTGGATGGCAGCACATGTTGCCAAAACAGGTATATATCATTCAGCATTAATGGTGCCTTCACAGATGTGCAAGTCACCCATACCATGTGCACTAATGCCCCCCAATATCATCATGAATACTGGCTTTTGAACTGTGCACTGACAAGAAGCTGAGTGGTCTTTAGCCCAGAGGACACAGTGTCCATGATTTCCAAAAAGAATTTCAGATGTTGACTCATCAGAACACATGACACTTTTCCACTTCATCTCAGTCCATTTTAAATGAGCTTGGGCCCAGAGAAGTTGGCAGCATTTCTGGATTCTGTTTATGTACAGTTTCTTCTTTGCATTTTAGAGTTTTAACTAGCATTTGTGGATGCAGCGACGAACTGTTT
>JAILXH010081244.1:0-18176 GCA_023558415.1 Piaractus mesopotamicus | reverse complement strand
TGCTCTACAAATCGGTTTGGTAAGAGGGCTTTTAACTACTATTTCTAGTGAGAATAGGACTGACTATAAAGGCTGGTTTTTCAACAAGAATTTTTTTTTTTAATTTCTTTGTTCCCGTGTCATTCAGTAGCATAAATAAGAGGTTTCAGTTTTGATTTCAGTCAAGAAGTTTTATTTTGGTGCATCTCTGTAAGTAGCTGGATTATGTAATCATATTTTTGCTTTCTTTTACTATCTTGCTCTGCATGTGCAGCTGTGGAGAAGCAGGCGTCCTCGCCCTCTGAGACGGAGAACGCCAACACATGGATTATAGTAGGAGTGGTGGTGCCTGTGCTGGTGGTGGTAATTATCATAACCATACTGTACTGGAAACTGTGCCGCACAGATAAACTGGAGTTTCAGCCGGACACCATGAGCACCGTCCAGCAGAGACAGAAGGTATGAGGTTGCAGATTGCCTTCTTTAAACCCCTTAAACTATTGGCTTATTATTCATGTATTAATATTCAGTAACTACTATGAAACATATACATAGGTTATGTGTACGTTTCTGTCCTTTTAGTTTTGTTTTGTAAAACAAGCGCAGAGGAGTGTGACAAAAGCAAAAGCATTTGTCTGCATTGTTGTTTGGCTTGTCTGCTGGATTTTGTTAATGAGGGACAGATAGAGCTAATCAGTACATGGGCTCCTGTGTGTCTCTGCTCTGTCTGACTGCTGCTTATCTCATCTCTGTGTGACTGATTTGGGCCACTCAGTGCCATTCCAGCCTCCGAGTTATTTTTGTATCTTTGGAATCAGACCGGAATTATTCTCTTGTTGGGTGAGGTCACGTCTTAGTTAAAGTACTTTGTTTAAACTGATTCTCTGGTGTTGCAGCTGAATGTTAGTAACACGTATACACACATACACTGCTCATCAGAAGTCTAGGAACACATTTGTAATCTGTTTTGTGTGATTGGACAAGTAAATACACAAGGTTAAACTAAACAGACTTATTTAAAGAACTGTAATTTCAGTATAAATGCGTAGGTTTCCCAGCAGGCTAGCTGATTTACTTGAGAAGATTATGGATGTAGAAAATGGATTCTGTCCATGACAAGTCCTTGGAAAAGCTTAATGTCAAGCCTGACACAGTGTGCATTTTCGGCCCTTGTTGTGACGTCTCATCAGCACATCTTTTTGGTTGTTTGAACCACCTTTAGGTCAACAGATTTTTAGTGTGCCTTTAATCATAGTTTGGAAAAGAAAACTGTCATAAATGTGTATTATAGTTTAGCAAATAGGCAATAGCTATACAAAACATTGGGCATTTTCGTGTCCTTAAACATAGATGATAATAGAGATGAAAGTTGAGAATTTGAAGAAATAATTTGCTTCTGGTAGCAGCTGATTTCAGTAAGTGAACTTTTAACAATGCAAATTTGTGAACCTTGGAAATGTAAGCCATCAGAAAACATGCGTGCTTGTTGTGCAGTATTATAGCTGTATGGGACACTAACATTAGCTGTTCGCTGAGCTATACATTCCCTCCAAAAAACTCCACAAAAATCACATCAGCACTATAATTTCTATAATGTCATAGTACAGCTATACTCTCTTATTCTCTGCTATGGCCAGAGTCTTCTGTCTCGCTCACGCTCTCTCACATCTCCCCAGACACACACATATACACTGTTGCTGGTATTATACAGCCATGTCCTTATGCAGTGCAGACTAACTGCTCTAATTTAACCACATTTTAACTAAAGAGCACACTCTCAACACACCCCACATCTGCCCCCACTCAAGAGCACATACTCTCAGTACATACCACGTGTGTGCTCTCACACTCCTCATGGAGTACACTTCCAAGACACTCCAGTTCTGCCCTCTTCCAGCCCTTTTATTCTGTAATAGCCGCACAGCTGCACGACCCCTTGCTGAACTTGATGTCATTGTTACCATTTAAGCCCTGTTTTTAAGTGTTCTTTTCCACAGTTTTGAGTTCAGCTCTTGACTTCAACTCTTATTCATTCACCATAAAGGTTCAGCTTTGGTGCTGGTAGTTTGACATTGGTTTGTAGTACTTCACTGTGTTGCATTATTGTTTCACAAATGCAGTTTTAATTTATTGCATTATGTATTACAGTTGCAATATGTAGTAATGTATTTGCAATATTAGTATTTTGTACATATAATGCAACACTAGTTTGTGGTTGCAGTTTTGTTAGTGATGGTAAGCGTCATTGGGTCTGTTGCCATCGTCTTTCACTCCATTCCATTCTTCTTTCCCTGTCATTGATCTGGCTTCCTTTACCCTTTATCTTTCTCTCTCACCACATTTTCACCTCCGATCCCCATCCAGTCCACAGCTTCATTACAGAAATCCATACCCTCAATCCAGAGGTCAATGACCCCAGTCAAGAGCAGAAAACTAGTAATAGTAGAGAGCAGTGAGGAGGAGGAGGAGGAGGAAGAAGGAGAAGAAGAGGAAGAAGAAGAAGAGGAAGAAGAAGAAGAGGAGGAGGAAGAAGAAAGGAAAAAAGAGAAGGTAGAGGGTGGTGGAAGAGCAGTTCATCTGAAGTAGATCTGTCCATGGTCCACTCATAAATGTGTTTATTCATAGCAGCTTTTGCTTGATTAGACATACTTTATAGAGCATTGACAAAAAGCCCATTCAAGTCAATGAGAAATTGTAGCATGTAATTATTTCTTTCAAAATACCTAAATGTTTCTCAAGGACCGCTACAATGTTAGTTTCCCTACGTAATGTTGAGCTTTCCAGTAAAATGTTGTGCTGTTGAGGTGAAGAATGTTGTTGTAGCAAATTGAAACTAGGCAGGCTGGAAGCAACAATGTCAGTGAATTTGTCCCTGCTAACGTTAACTCAACAAAAGAATACATGCAAGAAACATTTAATATTAATAATATGCTTTTAGTGTAGGTACCATAACAAAAACAACAAATTCTGTGTTACAGTTTCTCATTAAGTTGAACACTTGTCCAATCTAACAACATTTGCTATGAATGTATTTTGTGGGCG
Source organism: Piaractus mesopotamicus (assembly GCA_023558415.1). NCBI lineage: Eukaryota > Metazoa > Chordata > Actinopteri > Characiformes > Serrasalmidae > Piaractus > Piaractus mesopotamicus. The sequence continues at coordinate 15,155 of JAILXH010081244.1, read as the reverse complement.
GAGCATGGGTCGGTGAATTGTTTTTAGTCTTTAGCAAGTCTCCCTGACAGACTCACAGTAGTGCAGCAGTAGTTTATATTAGAACACCAGGAAAATATACCCTGCCACCCAGCAAGTGGTATCTTTTCTCTTTTTTTAATAGCCATTTTAATCCTGCTTAGTCCCTAGTTCTGCAGTGTTGCAGTGGGCAGTTTGTGCTTTGTGCAGGAAATTAACATGTTTAAATGACAGCATGCAGAAGAGTGGAGCGGAAACATACCTGAATGTATGCCTTGCCTCCCTCCATACTTCAAAATTGAATCAGAAACCAGTTCCTGCTGCCAGGGGCATTAAGAGACAAGAAACCGTGGAATATGATGAGGAAGAAGAGGAGGAGGAGGAGGAGGAAGAAGAAGAAGAAGAGGAGGAAGAGGAGGAGGAAGAAAAGCCCAAAAAAGTGATCAAGAAAAAGTTAAAAGATTTGGTGGAAAAGACAGAGGTACAGAAGCATAGGGGTAGAGCTAGTTTCCTTAAAATGCTGTAGTTGGCACTAGCGCTAGCTGTGTAGCGGGTAATCCCCTTGACATAAAATTGATAACCGGAATTGGAAAAAATAATCTCAACCCCAGATGTGTGTGAATGCTTCTTTGTAATCCCACCCCCCCTCCATTTAGGCCTAAGTAGAGCATTCTAAACACTAACACTGGCCTACATTTGGTCTCTGTTTACGCAGAGAAGAGGCAGTTTTTTATTGTATTCAGCTTTTGTCCTATTTCTAAACAGCCTGATTTACATTCAAAAGAGACTGAGCCAAAAGAGAGAGCTGCACATGCTCCCTGATGATTGGTGGATTAGCACATTTTCAAGACAAAAAGCTGGTCACTAACTTTCTGTCTAAAAACAGCACCAGCTGAAATGCTGAAATCTTCCAAAAAAAAAAAGCAAAAAGGTTCTGGTTTTGTTTTTTGCAGTCGATGAGTCTGCTGCACCTATTATGGTTGGGTTTTCTGTTCTCGACTGGTCCCTGGAGAGAGCCTGCAGGCATTAAGCAGCATTACAGTGCTTGTTCTGCTCATCTGGTCTGTTATCCTACTACACACAGACAGACAGGCAAGCAGGCAGGCCAGCATGCAGCACATTTAATTCATTACTGCCTGTCTGCCTCTTCAGCCGTGCAGCCAGTACACTGAAATAACATAAGGCACTGCATTTACTTGCACTTCATTTCCACATGAATGAAATCTGTTACAGCACAATTTTGTTTTTCATTTGACGTACTTTTGGCAATAACTGTGCTGATTAGGACTGCCACAACTACTCAATTAACCTTGATTGTTCACTTAACAAAAAAATCATAATTTCAAACTTATAAGAGTAAAATGATTCACGTGATTCAATACAATACAATACAGTGGTGTCTGTATTCTATACATTCTTTGATACAGCAAAAATAAGGAATGCCTGGCTTACATTAATATGTTAATATTTAATAATGCACAAGCCACTGGTTTGTGAGGATTGTGCTTTTCCTCCCTGTTGCTCTTAGTAAAGATTTAAAGAGAAGGCGATATTTTTACAGGAGGGAAGGTCTGCCCTCATTTGCCGGCTTGGTTTTTTTCATATATTTTTACTTATGTAACATAATCAGTATTAACATGAGTACTTTATTTGATCCAGTGTAATGTATTGCTCAACACTTGAGCGTATTGAATGACGAGGCTCATATTGAACAATACTCCAGCAAGAAACAATATGTTTTAAAGCTGCACTATGTATGACTTTTTATTATTGAAAGAAGTGACATTACTGAGTAAAAAAAAATGGTACAGTATGATGCGTGTGTGCTGTTGCGAGTCTCCCTGTAAAGCCTGGAATAATAATTTAAAATGTCAAAAGTGTCAGGTCAGATTTTCAAGGAGTTTTTTGGACCACATCATATGACTTGACATGTTAATGTTGAGCAGAGGCTCACAAAGAAGATATGGCTTGATGTTTAGGTCATAAATCTTAAAGAACAACATTATACTGATAAAGATGTGATGGCTAGGTAATTCGCATACATCCTTGGAAGACACGTCCTTCACCAAGTTTTGACTGAACTCTCCTTGAATTCTCTTTCAAAACACTGGCAATCATCAGATTCATCCACTTGGGGAAGGGGTCCAACACGCAACCGATGTTACAAACTGTTCTTCCACACATTGTGTGCGATTACACTTTTCCACCAAAGAGGTCTCCAATCCCCATAACGTACAGCTTTAAAGGGCTTTTAAAGACTTCCTTATTTAGCTTTTTCCAATAGGATATTTTGAAATCTTATGCATGGTTTATGCATGGTTTGTTTTTATTTGGTTATTCCATTTGTTATTGTTTGGCCTTCTTAAAACCTTTGATAGCTCGACTGATCATCGAAATAGTTTCTAAATTGTTTGATTATCAATTTAGTTGAAAGTAACAATGTTAGTGCCTTGTATTACATTTTATTCATCTGGAAATGATTTATAAATTTATTTCAGTAAGTTCCCTTTTTTTTAGTTTTCTCAAGTCTACAGTTACACCATCCATCTCTTTCCTTGTGTCCTTGTCTGTCTGTTTATTTATTTATTTTTTTAACTCAGTTTATTCATTTCATTTGTGTTCATTGCTTCTGACTTTGAACCTAGACAGTATAATTCGGTAAATCAAGATCAAAAGCATTTGGACACTTTTCCATGCATTCCTACATTCACACTGCAGAATGTCTCTGAATGAGCTGGACTGAAGCCTGGCCTGATTCTGTCTCAAACCCTGTGCTCCTCTTGGTGTGTTCTCCTAAAGTAAACACCAGATTGTGAAAGTCTTTTATCCTTCTCCCACCTCTTAGTTCCTTTCTGTCCACCTTTCCCTCTCCACACATCTCTGTTATTTCCATCCTTCCATATTAACTCCTGCCTCTCTGTCCTCTGCACTGCCGCTCCGCAGCTGCAGGCTCCCAGCGTGAAGGGCTTCGACTTTGCCAAGCTGCACCTGGGCCAGCACAGTAAGGATGACCTCATGGTGATTCAGGAGCCGCTACCGCTGCCAGTGTCCGCTAAGGAGCCAAGCACTGCTGAAAATGCAGAGGCGTCCACACCCAAATCCAAAGGCTCCTCCACCAAAGCCTCGAGAAACAGCCAGCAAAGGAAAGGACGGTGAGTGAACAGGAGTGAATAAATACTGAAAAGTTATATTCAGAGTAGCTAAATTAACAGTAACAGGACAGTGCAATAAAATTGAGAGAATAAAACAGACTTTACTGGTTTTCATGTTTTGGTGCCCATGACATAACCTATGCCAGCCATGCATGTGGCATACAAGTGAAAAACATAAAATTACATAAATAGAAACATATATGGAACCCAAAGCTTATGCCATGATTAGGCAACATGACCCTTTATGTAAATACCTGGTACAAATTACAGAAAAAGTTGAGAAGCCTCTTTTTGTTTTCGTGCTTTTAAGCTGTGGAGTTAACCTATTATTGGATAGTCAGCCTCAGTATGCACTTTTAAGAAACATTTAAAATGAGCCTCTTTAATTCAGCTTGTAAAATTTTGCCTTTTTGTAATTATCCTTTTACACTTATCTGTTATTGTCTTTTATTCTTTATGCTAATGAATACTGTATTCAGCTTTATTTTCCTTTACTGGACTGGACTCACTTGTCTGCAAAGCACTTTGAGCTGCTACCTGTATGAAAGTGGTCTATAAATAGTGGTCTGTATAATAATGCTTATTATTATTGTTGTTGTTATTATTATTATTATTATTATTATTATTATTAAAGTAAGCTTTTACATAGCTACAAAAGTCACTTACAGTTAGACTAGTACTAGTAGCTTTAACTGATAGTTGATAGAATCCTTAGTTGACAGAAGAGGCCAGCAAAAAAAAACAGGAAAGGTTTTATTTTTGTATGTAAGCTTTTTTCTCACTATCAGAAAATATCGTTATGATGTAGGCTTACATCCTTGCTACGAATACTAACACGGCTCACTGCTATGTTCAGTGATTATGTAGACCACTGTGACCATTCAAAATGCAATGATAAACAAAAACTTTCTTTTTATTAACTACTGTGTTAATGACCATGAAAACACAGGTGTATACATATATACCCCCACCCTGAACCAACAAACAAGGCCATGCTCTGAAGGGAAAATAAAAATAAAGAGAGAAAAAACATTCCCTATTCTTCACAATTAACCCCATATATTGCACAATGAGACTATTTCTGAACTAACGGTCAGCAGGTTTTCTTGTTTTGACGTTAACATGTTTCCAGTTACTGGCCATGTGCTGGAACGACCCCTGTTGCAACGAAGCGGTGTGAATGACAGCAAAAAATCCATCTCTTCTAGTGCTCTTCTCTGCTTTGCTAATGCATTTTGCAAAGTATGATGCTCATATTAAAACAACACATGTTCATCGATTTTAAAAGAGGAATCCCATCAATAGTGAGATCCCTGTAAATCAATAAAAGTCTTTTTAAAAAGGCTTTCATCTAGCCCTCAGATCAATAGTTCATGCATTATAGTAATGGCATGAAGCAAAGGCTGGGTGCATTCATCATCCTAACTGACAAACATGGCCTGCGTCATGCAATTTTTCTATTTCTGTGAAAAGATAGAGTGGAGTGATTCAGAAATATCCAATGTATGGAGGAATTGTCTTAATGGTCAAATCTGGAGGTAACATTTACTTATGATATTGTTAAATTATAATGGGTATAGGTATACTACAAATCACAACTGTTTAAGTGTACTGTAAATAGTGACTCTGCTGGTTGCCCTTTCACCATTTGGAAGTAGCTTTAAATCTGCTACAGAACTGTGTGTGTAATGGTAGACCTTCAGACATGACTCTGTAGACCTAACTAATGAACTTCTGGTGCTTATTAGTCATATTTTAATTGAGAGGCAGTCTTTGGGCTTGACAGAAGTAGGTCAGCTTCCCCTTGCATCTTCCCTCATGACCAGCCTCATAAAAGTTAAATTGGCACTAAATTGTGTTGTCCATCAAAATGTTGGGGATGAGGAGAGATTTGAGCTGGTTCTTGTCTGGGGCACATTTAAGCTAATGCAAAATTGTTTTATAATGCAAGAGGGGAAATGTGTTAATTATGAATTGCTCAGCAGATGTTGCTGAACTTGATTAACTCTCTTTGAGTTTAATAATCAGAATCTAAATCAGGAATCATTACTAATTCACAGTCAATTACAATATCAGAGTAAATGCATGCACTTGATTTGAATTCTGTATTCTGTAACCTTTAGGACCAAATCAATGAAAATTATTCTCAAATCATGTCTTTATTCTCAAAAGCAGCTTTCCAGCTTTTCGAGATCACTACCAACAACCTGTTTTTTTTACTGGATGTTTGTAAATCACTTTTGCTGTGGGCTGTGTTTTGTAGGATTTCCCCTTCGGATGGCGATTCAGTGGGCAGTGATCCGTCCAGTGATAAGGAGTCTACCAAAGATAACCCGAGACTGCCCAGTGACTCCAAGCAGCCTCGCAAGATGGCCGCTAACGGATTGAATGGCAAGTTAACCGGCTCCAATTACCATTTCACGGTAGTCATGAAGGCATACTTGGGAGAAAATGAGACCATCTCTTTTCTGCTGAGAGAAAAGTGTGGTGAACGAAGAAAGGGAAGTTACATTAAGGAGAGACGGAGAAAGAGCAAGGAAGGACTTTTAAAAAGAAATACATACATAGCGAGACTGATTGAATCTGTGTGTGATGTGGAGGAAAATATGTACTTATATTTTGTTACGTTCAAAATATGTGAGGTAGATGTCTATATGTGATATTACTGGAGAAAAATATATGTACGTTTCCTCATATCTTAAATATACATGCAATTGATGTCAACATATGTGATCTCTTACAAAACAACACATTTATTTCCTTTTATACAAAATAAATGTGCAACAAATGTCAGTACGTATCACATAGTTTAATACAGAAGACAAATATATGTACATGTATATCTTCATATCACAAACGTATATGCAATAGATGTCAATATACACTCACCAAGCACTTTATTAGAAACACCTGTGCACCTGCTTATTCATGCCATTATCTGATCAGCCAATCATGTGGCAGCTGTGCAGTGCATAACATTGTGCAGATATCAACCAGTAGCCTTAATGTTTACGTCAACCATCAGAAAGGGGGAATAGTGTGATGTCAGTGATTTTGATTTTGGCATGATTGTTGGTGCCAGACAGGCTGCTTTGAGTATTTTTCATAACTGCTGATCTGGAATTTTCACGCGCAACACTTTCTAGAGTTTATGCAGAATGTTAAAAAATATATATATCCAGTGAGCAGCAGTTCTACAGACAGAACGGCCTATCTGGTTGAAGCTGACAAAAAGGCTACGGTAGCTCAGATAACCACTCTGTACAATTGTGGTGAGCAGAAAGGCATCTCAGAATGCACAACATGTCAAACTTTGAGAGCAGAAGACCATGTCAGGTTCCCCTTCCGTCAGCCAAGAACAGAAAGCTGAGGCTGCAGTGGGCACAGGCTCGCCAAAACTGGACAATTGAAGACTGGAAGAACATTGTAGCCTCCTGTCTTGTTCCATTTTGCCCTTCCCTGTTTGTATCTGCCTTTTTTATCTTCCCTCGTGTGTCTTTTGTTTATGTAGGCCATGTGCTTTTGTTGTTTTGGTCTGTGTCTCCTTCCTGGTCCTGCCCCCTGGTCATCTGTCCCACCTATCTCTAGTCTGTAGCCCTGCCCTCTGATTAGTCCCAGGTGTTTCTTGTTTCTTCTCATTGTGTTTATACCCTCGTATGTGCTAAATCTTTTTGTCTTGCATTGTTGGTGTGACTGCTTTGTTTGTTGTTCCCTCTGTCTAGTTTTCTGCAGTCTTGTTTCTGGTTTTGAGTTGTTTAGTTTCTTCCTTTGTTTAGTTTTGTTGTGCTATGTTTGCTTTCTCTCTTTTTGTTGCATCATGGACTGCTCTACGCACCTCTGCTACTCAGTTTCTGGGCTCTCAGATCAGATTAAAAAATCTGATTAGAAAAAAAGCAACTTGCACTTGCATCCAGCCTCATCGCCTCAAACGTTACAAACATAGCCTGGTCTGATGAATCTTGATTTGTGCTGAGGCACACAGATGGTAGGGTCAGAATTTGGTGCCAACAGCATGAATCTGTGGACCCTATCTGCCTTTGTGTTCTTAGTCCAGGCTGGAGGTGATGGTGTAATGATGTGGAGAATGTTTTCTTTGCATGTTTTGGGCCTGTTAATTGAGTATTGTTGACCCTGTGCACCCCTTCCTGCCCACAGTTTACCCATCTTCTATTGGCTGTTCTTATACTTCATGATGAGCTGTTTTCATTAACATGACACAAGTTCAGTATTCTTCAGTAGCCTACCCAGTCACTAGATCTATACCCAGTAGGAAATCTTCGGGATTTGGTAGAACAGAACATTTGCAATGTGGAGGTGCACCTAAAAAGAAATCTGCAGAAATTAATGGAACAGATTCCCAAAAGAATATTTCCAGCATCTTGTAGAATCCATGCCATGAAGAATGGAGGCTGTTTTAAGAGGAAGGGGAGGCCCTACCCAGTATTACTGTAGTGTTCCCAGTAAAGTGGTTGTAAGGATATGTGATACATTCTCTTGCAGATAAAAACATATGTACATATATTTCCTTAGATCCAAAATATATGTGTAACAGGTGTCACTATGTATGATATATTCTCATACAGAAGGCAAATATATGTACGTTTTTTTCTTATCACAAATATACATTAAATTGATGTCAATATATGAGATGCTGTCTCTTACAGAAGAAGATGTATGTCTATAGTTTCCTTACATCCAAAAAAATATGTGCAACAAATGTCAATCCGTGATATTCCCACACAGAAGACAAATACATGTATATATATTTCCTCATATCCAAAATATATGTATAATACATGTCACAGATGTTATGTTTTAACCCTGAAATTCCAAATGGCTTTGTTTGTTCTTGGATTTCTTAAGAATGCTTCAATATGAGAGATATTAATCTCAAATTGTTGCTTGATCTGTTTATAAGCCCCACCCCTGACATTCCCCCCACCCCCTCATTTTCCCACTCAGCCAGTGTTCATTAATCCTCAGTGGTAAAGAAAAGGCTCATCCCGCGCTTCACTTTTTACTCTCTCCTATACTGTCCCTGTTTTCCTGATAACTGAAGGTGCTCTTGCAGGTCTATAGTGTGACTGACCAAATTACTCTTGTTGACCCTGGAACTTGGCCTCCATGTTCTTCCAGTCATTCGTACTAGTTTTGTCTAACAGCCACCCATTTTGTACTGTTGCCTCCTTTTGCCTCTCTTTCACTGTCCCACATGCACTTTTTTTGATTTTGCTTATATGAGCCAAGATGCTGTAAAGTACTGTTCAACAAGCATTTCATTCTATTCTCATGTTCACATTAGTCATGCAGTAAAAATAGGCTATATAGTGTTTACAAAAGGTCCGTAACTGGCTTTCTTTGTATCTCTCTCTCTTACTCTCTCCCTTTCATCTGTTGTGGCTCTCAGGGAGAAATAGGATTGGTAAGAACATCTCTGGTCTGTAATGTAGAGCTAGTGTAGTTTGAGTAGCAGTTACTGTGTTTTCTTCCTGTTATGTTATTTGCACATCATGATCTTCACATCATGGTTGTCATTAATAATCCAATCATTTCTGAGCTGCTGTTTTTAGCAGTTAACAATTTTGCATCTGTTTTTTTTTCTGATATCCTACTTGAGCATGCAGATCTTGTTGTAGAACCTGAAAACTTTTATCTGTAATGCTGAACATTGTGTCTGCTAACTGATCCCTCATCCTTACTCATCTGCACAAGTGCTAGGTTAGCAAATGTTTCACCTAAGTTGAAAGTCAGTACCCGTAGAGTTACAGCAGACACTGCCCCCTGCTGGAACTGAAAGGCACCTGCAATACTTTGAACAAGGGGTATTATTCTGTCATCTGAATAAGACACCTTTTGTGCATGTCAGTTTATGTCTTGTATTTAAATAATGTTGACAGGTAAAGTCCTCGCCTGGCATTGAGCATATCCATCATGCTGTACGATTTATATTCCTAGTTTTGATGTGACAGCATTAAAATCAAACCTTGCTCCCTGTAGGTCCTCCTCCACTGAATGGTGTAGATGAGCAGGTGTCCTCAGCCTCCATCTTTGAGCATGTGGACCGGATGTCCCGCTCGGTGGACGGTGCCAACAAACGCTTGTCCAGCAAGATCCAGCTGATCGCCATGCAGCCCATGCCTGCCCTACCCTTACCCAACCCTGCAGTCACCGACAAGGCTGCCGAGAATGCCAAGATCACCAAGGAGGTGTGCTAAACTTAATTTCCATCAATTATTCATTAGCAGATCCTATAGGATATCTCTACTGCTATAAAACAGCAGAGGTCCATTTGAGAATTGCATTCCTTAATTCTTAATTGCTTCCTAAAGTTAAATACAGGACTTTTAAAGCAGGGTGACCACACTCACTTACCCATTTGAGCTGGGTATGCTGGTACTGTTAATTCTTAGTAAATGTCATTAGAATTTTAGTCCAGACTTACATCTGTCATTTTGCTATAATATGTAAATATCATTATACACAGTGCTTTGCAAAAGTCAGAGACATTTATTATGTATTTAATTTCCAGTCGTAACAGCCATTGAGTACAGGTTATCCACTTTTCAGGAGATTGCTAAGGAAATTAGATACAAACAGTTTACTTGCATAAGGAAGGGAAAGTCAGAGGAAAATAAGTCAGAAGAGTTAACAGAGAAAATCAAGCTCCACTCTTGCTTCAGGTCTGAAAAAAATCCCCAGGTGTTTCTGTCCATCCTTCCACTGTGAGAAGAAAACACTATGGGTCTGAAAGGATGTGTAGCTGCAATAAGCTGTTACTGAGAAAAGGAAATAGACAAAAAAGTAGAAAGTTTACAAATCAAAGATGATGCTGGTGTTCTCAGAATAATGGGCTGACCACCCCAGAGTCCGGACCTCAACATCACTGAATCTGTTTGGGATTACTTGGATTGTAAGGAGCAGAAAATGCAACCAACTTCTAAGACTCAACTTCAGAGGTGTGGAAAAATATCCCTGCAGATTTCTTTGAAATAGCAAGTCTCCTGAAAAGAATAGAGTGAAGCTATAATAAACACACTAATACTGACAAAAATGTATATTATATTTAGTTGTTGAGGCTTCTGTGTAATTTTCTCTTAAATATACATTTTCTGCTTTTTTTACTGATCCTCAAAAATGAATAATTTGTACCTTATGACCGTTTTGACTGAAAATTAAAGAAATGAAATTTTGACTTTTGCAGAGTACTGTAATTACTTAATTACTGTACTTGATTATATAGTTAGTTACATAATGAATTACATTTATATCTGATTTACATTTTATGTTGGTTCAAGTCAACACAGTGACAAAATATGACAAATGTAAATATCGCTTCTTCTACTTACAAATACTTTAACAGAATTTTCACATTTTTTACACTTGATGAGTTAAATATTTCACATTGTTTTTGTTTTATTTACAGTGAAAAGTCCTCAGTTCTGTTTCTTGACTCTGTTCCCTATTCAGATCCAGGTTGCTCTGAGACAAAAGTCTGAGATCGAGCACCATCGTAATAAGATCCGTCTAAGGGCCAAGAGGAAAGGCCACTACGACTTCCCTGCCATGGATGATATCATTGACGGCCTGGGTGACCCCAAAGAGCAGGACCGCATCTACCAGAAGGCTCAGATGCAGATTGATAAGATCCTGGACCCTGACATCCACATGCCCCCTCTCTATACCGAGCCCAAGAAAAGGTTGGAAAGCACATGGACAACAGCTCAGTAGTACTGCATTTATACATTTAAAGCAGAATTGAAATACAGATATACTGGGCTCATAATTTATAGATTCATCCACTGTAACTGTGTGTGTTTTCAGTGGCAGAGAGAGGCGTTCACCCAGACAGAGGAAGAAGCAGCAGATGAATGGAGATCTGGTAGATGCTGACAGAGACAGACTCATCACCACAGACAGTGATGGCACATATAAGAAATATCCTGGAGTCAACAACATAGCATATGTGGTCAGTCTACTAATTACAATCTCTGTACTTATCCTTTTTTCTCCCTTTCATTTCAAAATGTAGTCTACAAAATTGGATTGCTTAGTGTGCTGGTGTTTCAGTGTTGATTCATCAATAACTAATAAACTAATAACGTAAAACTACTGAATAATCAAGTAATAAACTAGTATAACTGATTTTTATTGTTTTTTACCATGTTACTGAGTCTGAATACATTTAAGAGAACATCTGCATTTGTTTGAAGGACCCATAATTTTTGTGAAATGAGAGTTTGATGTAGCATATCAACTTTGCTATGTTTCAAAACGTATTATTCACTCCCCTGTGGATATAGTCCATGTACGGAAACTGAGCTATAAAAACAGTCTGTTTTGAATTCATTGCTTCTGTAATGTCACAAAAACATTTGCATATATCCACCTATTCCACCTTCAGCAGTTTAGCACTCCAGAAGTTATAAGGAGTATTTTAGCCTAGACTGCTTTTTGAATGATGCACAGCTAATCAGAGTGGAGTATATTTGCACATTTGCCTGTATCAGCCTAAAAGCAGTAGTAACAGAACAGCCTGTTTAATTCTAAGGGAGAAAAAGGGGTTGGAAAATGTATAATCAGTTGTGTATAATGTGTGATCTTGTGAAATCAGTTATGTTTTTGGTACCTAAACACACAAATGTCATATGGAGACTTCAGGGAGAAAAATAAAGTAGACCAAAGTTGGATATGGGTCCTTTAAAATAACAGTTCAGAAAAAAAAAAAAACTAAATTTTTCTCTTATCCCAAATTAGATGGGTTGCTATAAAGCTAGAAGGCTAATGTTGCTAAGTAGTGGAAACGTACAGGGGTGTACAAAATAACACAAACACCAAATTAAGTACTCACTCATTAGCAGTTTTATCAGGTATACCTACTATATAAATTTACATTGTACGTTTACACTTGCTGACTTAAGTGCTGCACAGTTCTTATAGCTCCTGTATGTCCTGTCCAGTGGAAATGGACCAGCATAGGACCATCGTTGACCAGATATTATTTGGTCATATTTATTATTTCAAAAGGGTATACACTTACATGTCAGCTTACATGTTTTTCAATATTTGTATGCCCCCTGTATATCCCACCAAGAGGCACTGTGCAAAAGCCATGCCAAAAATGATCACACAGCTGTCTCAGGTCATCTCAAATAGTTCTGATTATGTGTTTTCTGAGACTATATGACACACTGTTAACTATAGCAGCAACCTTGAAGCCATATTTGTCAGTAGATATCAGCCAAACTGTTCTTTTAAGTCCCCATTTCTCCTCTGTCTCTTCCAGTCGGATCCAGACCAGGGCCCTGAACCACACAGTCCGTCCCCGACTGATGATGTGTTTCTGGGCCCAGTGTCACCCCCACCAGGCCATGCTCCACCTCCTCCACCCTACCTGCCCCCTCAGCCGTCTATAGAAGAGGCCCGGCAGCAGATGCACTCCCTGCTGGACGATGCTTTTGCCCTGGTGTCCCCCTCTTCACAGGGCAGCAACGCAGGCATCACTTTACCTGGAGTGGGGATCAGTGGTGGACCCGCTGCGCCCTCTAGCCCTCCATCCCGTGGTCCACGACCCTGGGGCCCTTCTTACCCTGCCCTCAGCCCATTCTCTGGGGTAAGAGCCACTCAACAGTTCAGAGTGATAAAATGAAGATATTGTTCTTCAAAAATACCTTTAAGTTTTTGACACAGTCTCTGCTTGCTGTGCATTCAGATCAATAGTTTGATCAATAGTCCCTTTGCAGCAGACACCGTTATTTTATTTTGAGTAGTGTTGTATAGGTCATAGTAATACCACTGAATGGCAGGTTGCATTTGTATTTGTAATGAGCATGTTATTGTTGCTGCTTTTGTAGATATTGGGGGATAGAATTACATTTTGCTATATTTTTATTAGATTTTTTGTGTATAATGTAATGATTTCATATGCCAATGCTAAAGAGAGTTTTCCATTTTATGCAAATGAAATGGATAATAATATATTCTATTCTACTCATTACCTCAGAAACCATTCTTCTGGCTTTCTAAATACAGTTGTATGCAAAGTTTGAGAAAAATGCCATATTTCAGTGCGTTCTCTGTAGAGGATGTGTTAACTTGTTTTCACTTCAACAAAATGTGTAGTTAACCAGGTATGTTGAACCTTTTGCATACGACCGTACATGTTGGTTTGGCCAGTAGGGTATTTTTGTACAGCCCTGTTGGAGACTTTTGTTATAGCATTAAATTTTTTATTTTTTTTTTTCCAAAGACTGCTGCATGCTTCTATCACATGTTGCATCAGGCAGAAAGTCATGGCCTGTAGCTTTACACTGTCCGAATCTGGTAAAGTCGTTTCCATCTGTTACTCTTGAATGCCCCTTAACTCTGATCATTGGATTTAACTTGCACTGGGGTTGGATAGTTTGAGAAAAAAAAAAATATATGAACTTGGCAATCAGAGTATGTATCCTGATATTTCTACAGCTGGCTAGCAAATTGCTGAAGAGGCACAATCCAGGCAGCAGCAGAGGAGGGTCCCATTTGAAAAAGATTATGAAAACCAGAAATCCTTGTCATTTCTGTCTGCGAGAGTACTTTTGTATTAGAACACTTGCAGATGGACAGTACTTGCAAGAAACATTGAACCCTTTTTAACATTTGTCAGTGTTTAGCAACATTTAATCACTGCAAAATAACACACTTAATATTCAATCTATATATACACAGGCTTACAGTAACCACCTCCTGTGGTAAATGTAATGTTGTCCACACCAACAAGACAGTACCAGATGATCAGTGTTTTAAAACACCAAATTTCCATTTTCATTCCCATCTTCTGTCTATAGCAGCAGATCCAGAATCAGCAGGTTGTCCTAATTCGGGTTTGCTGGTGTAAGTTAAATAGCATATGTGACCCAGTGTCTGTCTGTAATTCACAGCTTCACATTATTAGTTTCTGCTGGAAGGAAATGAACATTACCCATGTTCTTCTGATTAAAAACAAGACCTAAAGCTGAGAAATGTGTAAGGCAAACATGCTTTATTGCCTCTTGTCTGATTTCAGGCCAGATGAATTTGCTTGTGATGCAAGAGGGTTTATAACAGTCCTTTTATTTGATCAAGTTAATAGTTGATCTTTATTACATCCTGTTTTTAATCTGCGTGTGAGCTATGCGGAAATGACGAAGGCAGATTAATTGCAGGCGAGTGACATTGATGGATCACACATTTGGGGTTTTCCCAGAAGTCAAGGAGAACGGGCTCTATAGTGAATGCTGAAAAGGTCCTTCAGACAGTCCTAGAAGCAGGCAGCTGTTCTAAGCATTTTCACCTGTGATGAGGACATTCTTATGGAAGTTGAATTAAATTTTGATTAGATCTGCCTTATTTCTCCTTTATGTGGTGGCTTTGATGTTTAGCTTGTTTTTTTTCTTTGACCAGTCAACATGAAATCCAAAAAAAGCAGTGCATGCAGAGTTTTTTCTTTTTATAGAACTTGTAACAGTAGAATCCTTTATAGAGCACTAGAATTGCCACTGTAGCTCAGTAAAAGCCTTTGCTCTCTACCGGTTTAATGAGTTAATTTGGTCTAAAAGGTCAAATTTGGATCCACAGCTCCAACAGTGACAGCATATACAGGCTGCCAATAGATGTAGGTGATAATACAGTATGTTGAATCACATAGAGAAGCCCTAGAAAAGCAGTAAACACTGATGAAGTGTGATTCACATTTTTAAATTGTGTGTTTGTGTGTCTTCTTTTTTCAGAGATATGCTGAGTTAGGCCTGCCACCTTCTACAGTACAAGGCTTACTGCAGAGGTGAGTTATAACATTAAACGTAGTCGCAAGGAAGGGTCCAGGGATCTCGATGACTACAGCAATATAGCCTTTTATTTATAACCCACAATGACCAGTTAACCAACAGACAAACTACGTTTTTATGTGTTTCTACATATTAGTAGTTTTTATGCAGATTCAAATGTTATGTATATAGATAGATCGATAGATAGATAGATAGATAGATAGAT
>JAILXH010081221.1:0-11596 GCA_023558415.1 Piaractus mesopotamicus | reverse complement strand
TCTCTCTCTCTCTCTCTCTCTCTCTCTCGCTCTCTCTACTTTTTAAGTTTTTGTTTAGTTAAGCCTTTGCATGTGATGTGTGCTTGTGTGAAAATGATAACTTATTAAGATCTGTACTTTTAATTATGCTTCCTTTTCATTTTTCCTGTAATCCTGAAGAGCATTTTTCTTATTATATTTAAATCTATTTTACTTTTTAAATTCAATGAGTGGTCTTTTTTCAGGTTTTGGGGTATGCTGCATCACAGAAATTTTGAATGGGTGTTTTTCTTATATTTCAAAATTTTAGTCTTAGTTATGCTGTGGTAAATTATGCAACAGAAGGCTTAATCTGTGCACTGCGGTCTATTCAAATGTACAGTGAGTCACCAAAGAGCAAGATTTCTAAAATCACAATGTGTCTCCAACAAGACATAAAACTTGACAAGTAATCACTTTGGATGCATTAGCCTTGGATGTGATTCCTGCTGTCACTGTGCTACAGAGAAAGAGACAGATGAGGAACAGAGATCAAAACTACAAAATGTACTTTCCTTACAGCCTCACAAAAGTAGGACATGGCATGGAACAATACCCACTCTTCTCCACTGCAATGTAGCATAGTTAGCTACTGCACATCATTTAAACATCAGCTATATTTTAATAGTATGTTTTTTTAAGGTTCATTTCTCTCATTTACACTAACAACTACTTAATTCTAAGTACATTACTCATTGTTACATTGAAATTGGTATTGGCAAGCACTAAAAACTACTCTTATGGTCTGAAAACACTGGCATCTATCCATGTGTGATTCCTGTATTCACTCATGTAGATGTAAATGCCTTCAAACTAAAGCTGAAAATCATGAATCAAAATGTCTTTTTAAATCTAATTTACTGTCATGTTGAGCCATTTGCCATAAACTGCACAGATCAGGGGTTATTTTTAAAGAAATCACATAAAATGAATTTGTGAAAGACTTAGATGTGTGCATATCACATATATAGTCAAATAGGCTTTGCATTCCTAGTGTTACTGTGTGAAGTTCACATACTTACAAGTTGCCATGGTAATTGGCTGAGATGTTTCTTCAAAGGGCCCACTGATGGTAACAAATGTGAGTGTGTAGACAGTTGCAGCAGCAAGCTGAGTGAATGTATATGTGTGTTCAGTATTGTTAAGCAATTCAGATCTGTTCAAGTCTTCACTGCTGATGTTAAGCAGGTACTGGCCAACATGACCAACAGGCGGAGTCCATGTCACCACAAGAGAGGAATTAGAGCCATTACTAGACATGATGGGAATCACTGCAAAGGGCTCTAGAGAGAAGAAGAGAGACAGTAAAGTGTGAAAGTAAACCTGAGGGAGTGGAAATGTGTGTTTACATGTGTGCTTGTGTTGAGTTACCACTGTATCTTCAAAGACATACTAGTGTAGAGAGAGATGCTGACTGGCTGTCCCTCGATTCCATAGGAACAGCTGTAGACAGTAAACAAACACAGAGTCCCAGGCTGCAAGTTTGTAAATGTGGTGTTCTCTGATGTAACTAGCAGGCTTCTGTTGGGTTCCGTGCAGTTGGATATCTGTACACGGTATGAGAATCCATCATGGAACTCCAGAGGACGCTTCCAGTTTAGCCACACAGCTGTGACATTGAGCAGCTTTGCCTCCAAGGAAACAACCTGTAGTGGCTCTGCAAAACACACAAACATGTCTGAGGTTAATAGTGACATAGAATTTCTAAACAGTTGAAATGTGCAAGTGATTGCTTTGTATCTTGTCTCTTTGTATAGTATCTTATTTAAAGTTTCAGAGTCAAGTTTATATATACCAGTTTTCATTATCTGTGTAATCAGCTTAGATTTTTTTTACAGCAGACCACTGTTAGAGCAGTGATGATTAAAAAAACTGTAGTATAGAGAAACTCCAATACTGGGATTTAGAGTAGTAAGGTAGTAAGTAAAACTCCTGTAGTGCCGCAATCCGTGATTTTTGAACTGCAGGAGCCAGGTCAACAAGGCATGATCAGTGTGCAAAACAAAGGAGGATCTATACAGGTGGGGGTGAAAATGGTGCAGCCCCACTACAACAGCCAACAGATCCCTTCACACCACAACGGTGGTTGCACTCTGGCTTACTCAGATGTCTGCTACACGGCCATAGCCTGGTGCCCAGTGTGAATGCTGTCTTCTCTCTGGCATCTGGAGCGAGTGCCACCTACCAATACCCACACCGCAAGTCCAACGAGCTGAACCACACAGAGCCAGCAAGCTGATCAAAGCCATCGCCAATGTGCGGGAGCGTATACGAGACAGGCTTTGTGACAGTGTTGAGTCACTAGTAATCCAGACAGAAACAGCAGCTACCTTTTTTTTTTTCCAGGACTACTAGCACCGCCCAGGGGCTACACGACGGTTTGATAACTCCTGTCGCTGCCATCTCCTTTATTCTTTGCTCCATGGCCTCTTTTCTTTGTCAGTGGAAGCTGATGAGGACAGAGCCAAATTGGGGCAGCATCACCAGTGTTGATGCTGTGCTGCAAGTCAACCTGTGTATATTTGCCTCTGTAGCCACAAAGTTGTTGCTGTAATGACACAGGAGCTCCCACAGGCACTATTTCTGCTTCAGCAACTTGAAGGCTAGCTAGTTTGGTGAGCTGCACATGTTTTCTCAGTTCCTCCAGCAGCAGCATGTTCAGGAAACTCCTGTAACTCCTCTTGCATCACCCTCTGCCGGACAGCTGAATTGTGGTGATGGCCGCCATCCAGCCGTAAATGCTATTGTAGAGATGCAGGCAGATACACACTGTTTCCTTCAGTTGGGTTCCACCGGTGGCTGCTGCCGCATCATCTTCACTTTCACTGCCAGCTGCTGCCATGCTGTCCATTTTGCCATCCACTCTACCGCTGGTCTCCACTGCACTGTCTCTTTCACTGCCCTTGCCACCTCACCGTTTCTTCCACAGGCTTGGCTGGCTGGATGTGTCTGGAAGTGGACAAGTGTAACACTCGGTATGCCCATTTGCCATGCACTATTTTTTTCAGCAGGAATAGCAGGGAAAATCCTCTTTAGCCATGTGACTTTTCTCTGTGATATGCACAAAACCCATTCTCACTAAACCCACAGCCCAGCACAATAAAACACAGTCAAACACAACACATTTTAACTTATGAACTACCACATAAACAACAGCAACAACAACAAACGTTTCTTTAGGGGAGGACGGCAGAGTATGCAGTGCAGCTTTGCATACCATGCCCCACAAGACTCCTCTGTAACACAGAGCAAGTGGCAGCCACCACAATACAAATTATGCAGTACTATTGCTTGTTTAAAACTTTGAAGTACCAGATACAGCCATCGTTTTTTCTATTCTTCATGATTTGGCCCTCATTTTTCTATTCTTATATAAAGTGCACACAAAAAGTTATAGAATTTGCTAGCCTACCTACCTAGTCTACCTGAGAGTTTTAACTATCACAGGCTTCATAAATCTCCTGGAATTATTCTCTTGAAATAACTTTGCTCTGAGCTGACCCAATATTTTAACACTCCCATTCTTGTGTTCCAACCTCAACAAAAAATTTCTCAACCCATTAATTCTGTTCTTTTTGCATAGGCTGTATGTATGAATAGCATAATTAAATCGTAGTTTAGGAAATCTACCTGCCAGTTTTGTTTTAATTTATGAGGATATAGTCACACACATTGAATTTTACCCCTTCTGAATTAGAGATGCTATAAGACTGCTGGCTCACAAGATGCTGCATAAAATGATGCACTGAACGAAAGCATGTGAGATACGCTGTAAATCCAAGGACACTTGGGAGTTTGGAAGACATAAATAATAATTCGCATTGTCGTTCATTTGTGGGCTACTTATTGGACTTGGATCATCCGATCGGATTTATGGGCAAGTGAAAAGGGGCCCCAAACCACTAGAGGGCCTGTGCAAGCAACTGCAGCAAAATCTAATCAGCTCTTCTTGACTCACGGTGGAAACTTAATTAAAGTAAATTAACTAATCTCAAACTTTGCTGATGCTCTTCACATCTTTTCTGAATGTCCACTTCAATCTCCTCCAATCACCACATTGTAACCGCTCCACTATCTGCCATCACCTCAGTCAAGCTTTCAGTTTTTAGCAGCTAGCTAGCATTCCTCTGAATGTAACTTACTTTGAATTTGAAGCTCCTGATAAATACAAGTTGTGCCTGGAGCCCTTACAATGTTAAAAGAGAGATCTGATACCCCAGTAAAGTAGAGAAGATGCCCATTTCCAAAGCCAAACACATACAAAATATATACTTTAGTGTCATCAAAGTTAAGATGGTTCATCAAAGGTAAGATTGTTCATAAACATTTTTCACACCAGCTGTGGTGGTAAGCTTCAGCTAAGGATGCTTGTTTAGGATTTTTCTGCTGTAAAACCCAGATGATATGATGTTAGCAAAGTGATTAAAGCTGTGAGGGATGAATCTAAGTTAGTAAGATATAACATCATATCACACTAACATAGATTTATCCCAGCTTTAATCACTTTGTTACAGGAGTATGCGTTATAAAGTAAACATGAGCAAGAGTGTATTTATGCCTCTTAACTGCATCACTACACAAACTCACCAAAGCAATATTCCTTTTTTTAGAGCTTTACTAAATTTACCTATCTGGGTTTGAAAATACCCAATGACCTTGCACAAATTTATAATCTAAATCATGTTCCCCCACTTAAAAGAATGGAGAAGGACTTGTATAGATTGAAACTATGACCTATTTCATTGATTAGCTGGGTAAAGTAATTTTAAATTAATTTACTACCAAAATTCTTGTATTTGTTTCAAACATTTCCTATAGTTTTACCAAGACCATTTTAATTGAGATCATTTGGACTAATTGGCAGATTTACATGAAATGGGAAAGTGCCTAGAATTAAATAAAAAACTTACCATACCAAAAACGGGGGTGTAACTTCTTATTCTATTGTGCAGTCTAAGCCAGGGCCATATGGTGTTGGGAACTTAGCAGGACAGAGAGTGTTTGGAAAGTGTATTGTTTGGCAACTTTCTTTTGTCTTTAAGCAACACAGCTCTTAATAAAGAATAACAAATAAACGATGAACAATTTAAGTTTATATTCAGTTATTATACTCATCAGAAACTTGCCACATTAAACTTAAACTAAACCAACAAACTCCTTACTATATTACAGTAACCCTTCAGTAACATAATGTTCATGTTGTGCAACTGTACAGAGGCTAATAATTAGATGGATAATAAATAGTGAATAGTTAATTAATAGTTAGTTAAATACTTGTTAACAGTCAGTATGCTTGTCTGGTCTGTTTAGTATGTCACATGTCATACATGTGCACTGTCACCAAGACAGATTCCTTGTATGTGCAACGTACTCAGTAAAATAAAGTGATTCTGATTCTGATTCTGTTTCAGAAATACATAATTTAAAAAGTTTGCTACTACAACCACACAAATAACCTGATTTTAGTTTTTCTACACCACCAGGCCCACAATATGCAGCTTGGTCAGAACATTCAAAGCACTATTCCAACATAATACATGCAATTAAAAATGCGTGTTTATTGCAGCGATGTGTTCAACTCCTTGGTTAGTAAGCTGCCATCATGGTGCGGCACAGCCTTCATGTAACCTGCTGTGATACCATAAAAATTCCTGACCAGCAAAAAACGTAGCGAGTAAGGGGCCCACAAGATATTTATGCCCAGGGGCCTATAATTTGATGATGTGGGCCTGATGAAAAAAATGACATTTTTTAGAAGTAACAGATGAACACTTTTGTTCTGGAATAGTTAAAGATTATGTTTTCTTTTTATCCCTTACAAAATTTAATTTGTTTCGTGTTTTTATTTTTGTTCATTGAAGTGGTTTAGAGCCCTGCTCTGGACATTGCTGTAAAAATTGTTTTCTTTAGAACATATACATATATAACATATATGTTCTTAAGAAAACATATAACATATAGCATATGTATTTAGCACACACATTACAATTACAGTTATAAAGTACTTACATGAAACAGTCACACATCATATGCTGTTATTTTCAAGAGCCCCTCAGTTACTCAGCTATAATATTAATTGTCGTAAATGTACACATTTTTTGATATCTTTATGAAATTGGATCATTTTACTTTTTCAGAAATTGTTAGCATGCCAAAATAAATAATTTGAGATTAAAAACTAGCATTTAGTATAAAGGCCAATTTATAGTCCAGGCGAGAAGTGTCGCACGACAAAAAAACTGTGGTCGACAGATGTTGCAGCACTGTAGACTTTCATAGTCCTGTGTCAGCAAAACGTTGGAATAGAATGTCATCTCATATGTAGTTTCCGTGAAAAAAATTATGACAACATAGCTAATAAAACAGCAGTGAAACCTCACAGAACAGAAAACAGCTGCTAAAGTGAAACTGTGTGAAGAGTACGATTTTAAGCTGCAGGGTTGCTACAGCAACCAGAAATACTGCTTGTTTTCCACACAAGTGTTTCACAGATTCATGGTTTTCCCAAAAAAATCCGGTTAGTCTGACAGTGCAGGGGTGGTGGAAATTACATTTTCTGCTTGAACAGCTTTTTAATGTACTGCAGCTACAGAAAAAGGTTCAAAAATGAAAATGAAATAACCTTATGAACATGTATCAATCCTAGTTTTGAATAGCTGGCAACCTGTTTTGTTTCTGTGGGACGCTTCCAGACTGCCACAGTTTGAACAAGCTGCCCATTCACATATACAACAGCGGACCAGCAAGAAAGTAAACACAGCTGCACACCGCGACCACGGAAACATTCCAGAATGTAGAACTTTGAGTTTCTATCCAATGAGAGTGTGCAACATCTGCGCCCTTTCAGATTTTTTAATGTATACGACAAGGTCTTCAACACCCTAGCAAACACAAATTTTGCCTCATTTACAAACATTTTTGTCAAGCGATACTTGTTGTCAAATTTATTTTCAAATTGATATCTCAGTCTGGCTGTTTATATGATTGTTATCAGTATTTAGCTGTAAATCTCTGATTATCAGCACTGAACTCAGAGTCTGAGTCAGTTAGAGGATTGTTTGAGACATGAGGAGAAGTTCCAGATCGTACACTTGCTGTGGGGACATAAACTGGACATTTAAATAAACATTAATGCAACATTTGAATGGTGGTTTTCCAAACTGGATTACTGTCTGAATCTTCACTAAAACTCCATAAAATCACTCTGGACACACAGGGTATATCCTGCTAATCACTGTGGTAGGTAAATCGTGTCAGTGTTTTAACTCTTTTGTTGCCATATGAAGGCTAAAGCTGAGAGCTAATTGCAGTGAATTTAGTTGTTTTTAGTGCTGGATTCATGGCTGTTGTTTGGTTAGAGCTGGGTTTCTTACTCTGACTAGTGGGGTAAGGTCTTCTGAGTGTTTTGATGTGTGAATCATGTCACAGCATTAACCTTTTGTTATAATATGAAGACTAAAAGCTGAGATATAATATAACATTAGTGAGTGGATTTTGGGTGATTTTGGAGCTGAAATGCTGGCTAATGGTTGGTCACAGGTAGATGAAATCACTCTGTTTAGTGAGGGATCTGCTGAGCACTGTGATGTATGAATAATGTTTTATTCCTTTGTTAGAATAAGGAGGCTAAAAGCATTTATGTCATTTTGGTGTTTTTCGAACTGGGTTACTCACTGATGCTGATGTCATGCCAGCTAGGGCATGGTCTGCTGAGTGTTGTGATTGTGTCATGTCTGTAGCTTAAACTATTCTAAAGTTATGAAGGCTAGAAGGTGACAATGCACTTTGTATTTTCAAGGTATAAATGAAAAAGCAAGGAGTTAAAATAGAGTTTTTTTTTTCCTGGAGAGAAAATGTCATTGAGTAAAAAAAGTATTTATATTTAACAATTATCGAGTAAAGTACAATTCTTCTAAAAATAATATATAAGTGTCGTAATGAAGAACAATACTTTAAGTATTTTCCACATATGTTGCCAAGAAGTAAGATAAAAGAAGGTAAGATAAGAGAAGTTAGGAAATGAGGTATAACGACTGAGTATTCGAAAACTATTTATAGGAATTATAAAGCATTACTCAAATATTGTCAGACATTTCAAATCATTTATTAATTAGCTATTGCCATGTTGATGCAAATGTGCATTTGCCCATGAACTGAGCAGCGTGGAGTATGATAACTTACTCGTGAAGGCTGTAATGGACATGGCTGAAGACTGGGTGCCATCAGCTGTCTGAGTGATGATGCTGATGTTGTAAAGGCTGGCTGACTGCAGTGGCTGCAACTGTGCTGTGTTGTTACCCACACGTAGCTGAAGGATGTACGTGCCATTAGGGCTTCTGACAGTGAGTAAGTAAGAGTACACACTTGACAGGGTGTCAAACTGTTGCCAGCTTAAAAATATACTGTGCTCACTGAACGAGTCCACATTGACACTGCTCACTGAGCTGGGACCTGCAGAGACAGGCACACACAGAGGCACAGTATAAATTGTGTGAAAGTATACAGACAAAGTACAATACTTGTGTTCTTGAGTAAAAGTAGATGTATTCTTGGTAAAATATTACTTATTTTACTTATAAAAGTGCTCCATCAATATCTGCACTTGAATCTAAGTACAAAAGTACTTGCTCATGAATTTACTTTGACATTCAAGTGAATTTCCATGAATTTACTTGAGTATGAAAGCAATATTGTACTTCATCTATCCCAGAAAGAGTGTGTGAAAGGTCAACAATGTATAAGGCTAAATAAAGTAGAGCAGGGGCGTCCAAACTTATCTACAAAAGTTCGATGTGGCTGCAAGTTTTCCCTCAAAACAAGCTTGAGCACACCTGATTCTTCTTATTTAATCATTTGGTTTCAGTCTTTAAACTTTATTTATTTATTTTTTGCTTTTTGGACAAATAATGAACTTTCCAAATGTGCCAACTGGAGAACAAGAATGAACCTAAACTGGCATTAAATGTGCAAAAAACTAAAATAATATATAATTTGTTACTAGGTTTATAGCATTTATTGCATAAAGTGAATCAGACACAGACTATAACATCAATCACAACTGTGCAAAAACATTTGATATCTCCTTGCCTGATGTTCCCTGCTACTTCTGTGCTTAATTTGAAACCAGCAACACAAAGCAAACCAGCAGGTACATAGCTTCTCCTGGCATCTATGTGTTTTTGCTGTTACATTGATTGTAAAAATATGTTGTGCAGATTGTAATTGTCATTGTGTATAAATCGATTGGTTTGCACTTTGACATAAGTTTAGCATTTAATACCATAATTCTGTCAAAGCTGGCCATTTAACCCAGGAAGCTTAGTCTAGACAACCAATTAATGCCAATAGCAGGAAAGCAGTTTCCTCCCCAAAGCTGATTTCTAGAATTTCTGATTAGGTGATGTCCTGCTTTGTTGGAATGAAAACCTGCAGCCACACCAGCCATTTGTGGATAAGATTGGACACCCCTGATCTAGGGTATTCAGTTCAGTGCATTATTAATTAGATCTACCCAATATGTAGACATTTACTTTTCATATTACAACTACAGATGGGTAATTCACAACATTAAATTGAAATACCACCTTGTTACCCTAAATAATTAAGAAGAATTTTACTGTTATTTATTAATGTAATAGGTTGTACATGTTAGTCATTTAATGTAATTTAGTTAGACTGTCTTTGAACTTTTTAATTTTGCACAAAATAATTGTCCAAGACCCTGCACTGAACTGAATACCCTAGATCAACGGTGTCCAATCTTATCCACAAATGGCTGGTGTGGCTGCAGATTTTCATTCCAACAAAGCAGATATGTTTAAAATTGTGTGTTTCAATAAATGGTCTTCACTGATAATTCTGTGTAGTGCTTTTCAGTCATTTCACTGATCAATAATTTTTTATATACTGTAAAATAATAGTATATGGATGTATTAACTAATGATTTGTACATACATATTTACATCATGTGGCGGGGCACATCATAATGAATTAATGATAAATTTAGACAAGTTACATGATATATAAATGGAAAGACTAATGATGCACAGACATGTTAAGCAATGAATTGTATCATATATCATTATCAAATGCATCGTTACATACTGTCTTTTTTCCTGGCACATTATTACTGATTATGTAAATCAGTATTACATTGCAAGGGCATGAAACTGAGTCCAGCCCTTGTCATGTAATTGTAATGAAATTTCTGATAATTCATTAATTATAAAATGTTCACACAGCGATGCCATTGAGTTTCCTGCAGATTAATGTATTGGTTATTAGCCTATAATGTGGTTAACCTACATCATCTCCACCAGACATTATGCATTATAGAAAGGGCCCTAATTAATATATTAAGTCATGGTATTAATTAACAGACTGAGTTAGAATTATGTTAATAATTAATGAATGCCTTTATCAATGGTTATTCATATTTGATTCAGTTCTTTACTGACATATACACTTCATTATTTCCTGATGTATTAAGTATTAGTCCAAGAATTAATTTACTGTGATAAAAGCATTACTTAAGTATTAATACATGCTTATTTGTGGACCAGTATTGTAAAGTGTTACCAATAAAATTAAAAAAACTAAACAAAGTACTGCTGTTGGCTACTATGATTTCTCAAAATAAGGTTGCTAATTTGATCCTTGTCCTTAACCCTAAAGACTTGTATGTGGGTCTACACTTCAGTTCCTCACTCTCATAGCTATGTAATGCAGATATGAGTTTTATTGTATTTAATAAATAATAGGTTTTAGGGTTAATAACTGAATAATAAACCTAGGAATGGTATTTCTGTGAAATCTTGAAACTCATCTTTTGGAAGAGGTCTATCTTATAAAGCTCTCTTGTATAGCTTATTATTATTATTATTATTATTATTATTATTATTATTATCATTATTATTATTGGTATTAGCAGTGGTAGTAATGTGGTGAAAACAAACCCAAGTTTTTATGCCTGAGTGTTTCATAAAGAGTTCAGTTACACACATGTGTATACGAATATCTGTTGAGAAGAGCTGAGGTAACCAAGTGCTCCCACTGTCTGTACTGTGATGATATATGGTGATCCTGCACTGAGGCCAGTTATGGTGCTGAAGTTCTTGCTGCTGCTCTCATTCAGAGTTTTCATGGAATTGCAGGAGCTGTTGGAGCAGTTGCATTGATACAGCACTCTAAAGCAGTAGTCTGCAGAGATCATGTTCAAAGGTTGAGCCCAGCTGATGCTCAGAGTATTTGTGGTCTGCTGGGTCAGCTTGATCACACCAGGTGGAGATGGCACTGAAAGAACAATATGGCAAGAGACATGGAAAATTATTGCGCATATGCATCGCTGTAGCTACACATGGGGTGGCTGACACTGCACTGACACAAGTTTTGTGGAAAAAGAATCAAATCTGAGGAATCAAAATCGAGTGACTGGAGTGTTGGAGTGACAGTTAGCTGGAATGAAACCTGTACTGTGGTGCTGTCAGCCTACTAACTAAGCTAGTGCTACTACCACAAGCAGCACTAACCTACTGTCCTAGTAAGCACTGTTCAACATTTAGCAACATTGAATATATAT